>CAOGCB010162134.1:0-18246 GCA_948266635.1 Cnidoscolus chayamansa | reverse complement strand
AGGCTGTTAAGACTTCAAGGAAATATAAATTTATATTAAGAACAAAAGCCAACCGCCTAATAGGCTCCACCATTGATGTGTTGAGAAGTACCCGGAGGAGGAGAGAAGAAGAGCTATGTCATTGTCCTGTCCTTCCATTTTTCCATCTCTCTAAAAGGCTCTCACTCTATCCCTAACTCCCTTTGTGGGTCACCACTTTCCCCTACGCCACCAACCAAACCCCATCAGCATCATATCTCCCCAAAGCCAACCTAAGCCCCTCTCTCTCTCTCTCTCTCTCTCTCTCTCTCAACCCCCCAACCTTCTATAGTTTTCTTTGTGGATGTTCCTGTGCAAAACCATAAAGAAAAACCCAGAAAATAGAGATAAAATCAGGAAAGAAAACCTAGAAAAGGGAACAGCAAAGTGATAGCAATGTCTTTCGTTGCATGCCCAGAAAAGTCTCATTCTCAGAGCAAGAAACCAGAATATGGAGCTCTATTATTTGTTTTTGCTGAACAAACATCTCCAACCTAAATAAGAGCTTTGGTTTCCTTCTCTCAGTTCTCTTCTTTCAGAAACACAAAAAGAAGAAAAAGAAGAAGAGACAGGGAGATCATCATCAACCCCTCCTTAGCAATTTCTTTTTCTGATTTTATTCTTGGGTCCCACTAAGTTTAGAAGATAACAAAAACCCAGCAACCAGAATCCTTGTTTCTATTGTAGGAGTGTCTGTAGGCACGGAGAGAGAAAGATAGGGGGGTAGGGGGGGAGAGACCATATTTCACATACATAAATAAACCAAACATTCAGTTTTTCTGCTTGGCTTTCTTTTTTTCCCTTCTTCTTTGTTAAATTTTGGGATATGATGTCTACCAGTAATGGTTGTAACGAAGGTGGTGGTGATGTAGCTGCTGCTGCCACCATTCATCAGCGTGCAGGTGGTGATATGCCTGCTAATGTTCACCACGGGGAAAGTGGTAAAGGAGGCGGTGGCGCAGGTGGTGGTGGTGGTAATGGCAATGGTGAAACCCATTTGAAGAAGGGCCCGTGGACTGCGGAGGAGGACGCGATACTTGTGGAGTACGTGAGGAAACATGGTGAAGGAAATTGGAATGCTGTGCAGAGACATTCTGGATTGTCTCGCTGTGGCAAGAGTTGCAGGCTCCGCTGGTCCAACCACCTGCGGCCCAATCTCAAGAAAGGTGCCTTCTCGCCTGAAGAGGAGAGGCTCATTGTTGAGTTGCACGCTAAGATTGGCAACAAATGGGCTCGTATGGCTACACTGGTATCTGCTTATTTTTATGTTTCTTCTTTGAAAACAATTTCTGAAGGTGTTTCTTGAATAATCAATACGTCTTTTCTTTTGTTCCATGATATTTACATGTTTCTTCTGGTTAGCTGCATAATTTCTTGGTTTCCTTGTTTGCCTGTGTTTCTGCCATGTTTGTTTTTCTCTGCTTCAGAGAACAGAGAAAGCAGCTTTTGCGTTTGTTATTCTACTGAGCCATTTCCATTTCTTCAATTCTTCTTCTGTTTTCATATCTGCAGCTCCCTGGAAGAACAGACAATGAAATAAAGAACTATTGGAACACAAGAGTGAAGAGACATCAACGCCGAGGCATCCCTCTTTATCCTCCTGGTATTCAACCTCAACACCCACCAAGCCCATACTTCCACCACCAGAGATCCTCCTCTGCATCCATCATTCCGACCTCCTCTTTCACTTTTCCGACAATAAATACCGGCACTCATGCCCTCACTCCAACGTCTGCTTCTCCTACTCCTCTCTCCCCTGCCACTCCTACCAGTTTTCCTACTCTTCCACTTATGGACTTCTCTCAGCCCCACCACCACCACCATCACCACCATACATGCCACTCTACACCCACCACCCCCAACTCTTCTTTTTCTTTCCAAACCCAGCTTCCCTCTCCAACACATGCACACACCTCAAATGCTACGTCGTCTACCCCACCCCCTGTATCTCCTCTGTCGTCTCCCTCCACAAACGCATCGACTAATTTTCCTACTCTGCCACTTTTAGACTTCTCTACGCCAAGAACCCCTCCAATCCTTCAGACACCTATGCGCTTCAAACGCTTCTCCTCCTCCCCTAACATCACCCCCCTCACCACCACCACCAACCCTTCCTGTACATCCAGTATTAGTCCTAATTCTCACTTCTCGCTGCCCTTTTCACCATTGCCCCCTGCTTCAACATCCAACACAGCTCCTCTGGGTCACCAGATGCCTTCCTGTTATGGTAGCTTGATATCCAGCAATGGCAGCAGCGAGTTCCATGATGAATTGCAGGAGAATCAGGAAATGTGTTCGCTTTTGGCTGCTGTGACACAGCCAGAGCTCCCTTCAAACCAATTTTTGTCAACAACAAACCAGAGTAGGAATTTGGGGCTTGGTGTTGCTAATACAGGCACTAAGTTTGGTAGAAGAGCGACAAAGAAAGTTGCTAGTTATATTAAAGACAAGGTTAATGGCAATCTGGGGTTGACATTGGAGGATCTTCTGCAAGAATTTGGACAGAATTCCACAGAGCACAGCAGCTTGGTTTTTCAGGAAGAGAAGCCTAAGCTGCTCATCTCTGATGGATTTGGATTACATTGGGATCAATCCAGTTCACTTTCTTTCTCTTCAGGTCTGTTGTTTGCCAAATACGTGTATGTCTTGTGTTTTTCTTTAGTATATATTATAATTTTGCTATGAAAAGATTGAAAGTTTCTGAACTTGCTGCTTCTACATCGACTGAAAGTTGTCAGTGACCAATTATTTAATGAAAATACTTGGAGCACTTCATCAATTATGCAAGCCTTAGTCTAAGTCTATCCATGCATGAGATTTTAAGGTAATGAACTGAGTAGCATTATTTGGGATTTAATGATTTATCCATAAGAATGCAGCTGTAGATGGATGAGAGAGTCCCTAATCTGCTATGGTCTTTTCTGATGTATTAATGTATTATTTTTTGAATGCAGACCAGGGCTTATTGCTCTCCAATGAAGTGTATCACAACACGAGACAGAAAGATGTCTTGAAGTTGAAACTAAGGCAAAATTATGCAACTTTTAGTAGTTATACAAGGATCTCAATTTTCATTTGAAAGTTGAATCTTGCTATAAATCAAGATTATATGTTGTTTCTTGCCATTCTTGCTACTAATCCCTCCTGTCAAACTGATGACCATTTACCTAGGAAAATTTACAGCAGTGGTTTCCTAAAATGCAGAATGGGAACCGAAGATTGATCTTGCAGGGGAGCTCAACGCCATGCCTGATGACTTCAGCAAGGTTTTGCACAGCCTCCCTTCTCAGATGCAGCATGAGTTGTATAGTGATATCTCCAATGGGCAATCTTCAGGAACAACAGAAGATAATATTGGGTATGAAATGCAGCAGATAGCTTCAATGTTTCCCACAGCAGACAATGGGAGTAGTCTTGGCTGTTGTTCTTGGGATAACTTGCCAGGGATTTGCTGACAGTGAGTGAGTTGAGATGGATGGATGGATGCTACTTTTGAGAGCAGAAAACACTAGTGCTTTTTGGTTGATGGTTTTGATTTATTATTATTATTATTATAAGACTTGAATGGGGTTTGTTCTAGCAAAGATGCTTTAAAGTATCTGCTATTTTTCTCTATATTTAAACTTTCAAACATGATATATCTCAATATAAACGTACACCATCATATCATAGATAGCTACCCCGTCTTCAATTCCCCAAGAACCAGTCTATTATTTTTTTTATTTCTTTTAATTTGAAGATGCGAAATTTATTTTTTTAGTTAATAGAACAAAGGAATAATAATTTACCCTTTTTGACTGGAATTGTCTCATACCAATTATTTATCGAAGGCAAACTTAAATTTTAAAAAATCAATTAAGATAAATTAATAAATAAACATCTTTTAACTAAGAAAAGGTAACAGTAAACACTCAAATAAATAAATAATAAATAAATAAATTATTTTTTTATATTAATAATCTTTAATTATTAAACATGTGAACATTTACTGTTATTAGCATCCAAAAAATTAGTAATAAAAGGATAATCATTAATAATAGTAAACCTGGCACCAAGCATTCTCTCAATTGAATTAAAGATAAAAAGTTAATAAGAGATGGCAATGATTGTGAAGGGTATAAGTAAGGTACTTTCAAACATCCACATGTTTAAAATCAGGATCTTTATGGTTTACAAATAATTATGTTTACCAATTCAAACATTTGATTAGCCTAGTAATATCCCAACATAATTCATTCCATTCACAGCAATCACACCTACTTAAGAAGTGAAATAGTAGAGCATTCATCCAGGCACCAACGACCAAGTAGTATCCTGGACTATAAACATGGTTTATCCACAGAAGCCAAGAATATACATATATGTTTATTGCCATCTCAAACTTTCTCAGCTTGAGTACCCCTTCACTGATCCCCCAAAAGTGTTCTCACCACTATAGGTCATGTACAAGAAGCCGTCCTCGTCTTTGTTTTCTTCATATATTGCTGACATCATGGCAGCTGTTGTAACGGAAAGCATATATATGATATCAGTCAGCTGAATGATACAATTGTAATAATAATTTATCAATAGATTTAGATGCTCCTCACCCGTGGGTGGCAACACATTCTTGACAAAGATGAATATAGCCTTCTCAGCACTTAGCTTTATTCTCTTCCGAACCACATAAACAAACTGGCCAACAGTTAGATCAGCTGGAACCAAGTATCTGTATCCAAAATGACGTGTGAACCAGAATCAGCCGACAGAAATCAGCTCGATATCACAATATAATTGCGACTGATAAAAGCATTTCCTCTTCAGTCTTGCAAGCAGTGACTGTTTCATAACTACAATCATCTTTCTTCACAGCTTTCCTTTATAATAAACACTTCCAACATTTGCATATATGCAATTACAAGTTGTATGTGCATAATGCATCATCAAAAATTAGGCCATTCAAAGATGGAAACGCAAATTCATGAGAAGATGAATCACTGAAGTAATGATTAAACAATGTTCCAAATAAAACAGATATATTAGAAGCAAGAGATTCAGATATTACTAACTTCTTTTTGTCGATATCAGGTATGTCACTTCTTTCAGCCCTCTCCACAATAACCTATGTAATATTAAAATAACGGCAAAAATAAAAATTAAGAAACAAATAGGCTACAGTATTGATGAACAAAAGATGACTTTCATACTGGTATTCTATCAGGATACTTCTCCCTAATACGGGCTGATTCTGCCTGCCTCCTTTCTGTTATGTAAACAAAAAACGCATTAAATGAAAATATAAAGAGAGTGTAAACTGGTATTTATAATTAAAGCAATACGGTGGAAGATAATAGATTGCTTCTCATAATTACAGAAAATTCTGCAGGCTTCAATATAAGACATGCTAGATAATATGTATGCGTAGGTAAAGGGCTTTTGCTTTGATGATGGGATGATTCCAAAGACTTTTTAATGGAAACCAATATTATTGGCCACATAAACAAAAACAAAAAACAGAGGCAACAAAATTAGTTACACTCATTCTAATTCTTTCAGAGTTATGGTTGTCAAATCTTAATCAAGGTTACTTGGGACAGTAATTGCTAAACTATGTGGAACGGCAAATAAGCTGGAAAGTATAAAGTAATCAAGCATGGAATATAATCCGGAGGAAAGGCTTGTTTAGTGTCAAAACTTAGAAAACTATATCCATTATTCTATGCAACAAAAAGCAACCTGTAGTACCATGTTGTCCTAGAGAAACACACAGAAATTTAATTCTATATTGTGCTTGATTGGCGTATTAGTCCATAATTCAATGTTGTAATTTAGACACCTGTATAGATGGAAATGAACCAATGATAAATTACCACATTTTCTCACATGTTTGGTCACATCAAAGTCTGGATTCCAAATTGTCATTGAAACCAAAGATCATAATTTGCTAAGATGATAATGAATTATGAAAACTGCATGTCTCCAGCAATTTACTACTGTTACATGTATTCCTCAATGAGAATACAGACATACCTTAATTTAGTGATGAGTAAAAGTTGTAGGAAAGATTCTAAGATGTTAATGCCACTAAACAAAAATATGAACTTATAACAGTTCTCTTCCTGACAGACAAGTTCTTCTGTTTCTTAATATCCCCTTATCTCTTGGCGAATATATAAGATGTCACCATTACCAAACATCCAAAATTCCACTCATCAGATGGAACACCAGTCCGCAGAAATAATGCACAATGTGTCTTCCCTTTCATCAAATGATGAGATACTGAATTTGACATTATGTTAAAAATTCATAATCTTTCAGTAGAAACCCAAATCCAAATTTTTCATTCATTTTGAAAGCACAACTATCAAAATGGAGAACAGGATTTCAATGGAAGGTTAAAAATATGATGCACTTCAAAACCTCAGTAAAACCTATTCCATCAAATTTAACATAACATTCAACTCTTAACCTAGAGATGAAGCAAATAATTTGATGAATTAAACTCTGCTTTAACGTTACATGTATAATTAAACACGAAATTAAATCGATCACGAGTTCAAAACACAGTCGATAGGATGAATCTGAAATAAGATTCAAAAACCCTAATTCAATGATATATGCGGCCCGTATAACAAGGTCAACCAAGGTGCTCAGCAGATCAATATGAGAGAGATTGAAATTAGAAACCGCAAGATAATCCAAAATCATGAAAACCATGTCATGTTATTGATCTAAAAAGTAAATCTTTGTGAAGACCGCTAAAAACCCAGATCATAAAATCTAAAAAAAAAAAAAAGAACCCAAAAATCAAAAGAAAGAGATCAACCAAGGATTCGAACGCAAATATAAAGATAGTTAAAGAGATCAACCCAGGGGGTGTTCCAACTTGAAGGAGCTTTTGGCCATGGCTTGGCTTCGTAGTCTGTGCGGATAATCAACCTTTTACCGTCCGTTTTCTTGTTCTTAAACAAGGTTTTGGATCGCTTGTCTCAAAGACGTCAAATGAAGCAAGAATTCAATGAGCTTAAGGAAACGATTTCCTTTTAAATGAATCATTCACATGAAAACGGCACCGTTTTCATTTTTTGTTTGGGGGCGTTTGCCTTGTACCAATTAAGGGAAGAGCAAGTTAATGTGAGCTGCATTGTAACTAACTAACTGACTTTTTATTAAGCAAATAATATTTATATATTCCCACTAAAAATTGTCTGAAATAAGATGATATAAAAAGTGAATGAGATTTTACACTTCAATATTATCTTCTCTGTCTTAATAATTCATGTGATATAAAATTTTCCCCATTTAATATTTTGTGGGTGTCATCAAGTGTGAAAACAAGGACTAAGCCAACACAAGAGTCCCAAAAGTTCACATACAAAAAATTCATACCCATTATACTTAAATGGTTAAAGCAGAAAGGGTATGGGGTATTGCAGTATCTGCTACTGCTTGGAAGCCTCCACCACAATGATTTCCTTCAGAAACATCATTACACGTATATAAACAGGTGTCTTTGAGCTTAAGACAAGGGAAAAAAGAGAACCATAAAGCGTCTTTCATGGTAGGTGATGATGGGCCACGGAAGAAATCATCAATCATCAATACCACTTTCTCAAGCAACTGCTGATTAGTGATCTGTGTTAGGTACATTCTTTCTTTTTCTTCCATTTTCAATTCATTACAGCCAAAACTAGACTAAACCCATTCTCAGAAATAGTACATTTCAAGAAAATGGTAAAAGATCAAATGCTCAATCATATTACATAGCAACATGCATCACGGTGAAGGATCAGTGTTCAGTAAATATCTAAGTTGTATCTCCTTCAACTTGTTTAGAAGAAACAGGAGGTTCAAATGTGCTAAAAGCTCTATAAGCAGATATTACAGCTAAAACTATGAAGCAGAAAAGAGCCATGGCATGAAGAATCAATGCTAGTTTCATTCTGTTGCAGAATTTCCCATAAGAACTGCAGGCTTCACTCCATGTGACTTTCTGATCACCATTATAAGCCAAGTATAGTAGCTCCATGAGTGCAGCCCCAGATGTCACCATTAAGTAAGTAATAATCTGCAGAAAAGAAAAAAAACAACCCACACAAGAATCCAATATTACTTTGTATTATGAAGTTGAGAAATTTCAAGTGCCAATTAAATAAAACATGAGAAATGTTCTTTGTATTAATACCCTTTGAAGGAAAGGATGCTGGTGCAGAATTAAAAGAAAAGAAAATGAAACAAATCTTGAATATTATAGATAAGAAGTAAAACCTGGTCAGAAACGAAGAACCACCAAACTTTATTAACCAAGAATCTGATCCATAGAGACACAGCAGCAACAAAAGCATAACCAGCACATATGGCACTGATACCAACCATGTACCTGCAAAATAATTCATTCATCGACTCCTGAAATGACCCAAATTAAAAAGGCAAAGAATTAGGACATAAAAAAAAGAGAGTAGAGAGTTCATCTTACTTGAGGCCCATGAGACTGCTGTAGTTTAAATTTCCATAGTTGCTGTTGTCCTGCTGGTTGGTCACAGTTAACCAAATGGATGCAACAGTGAGAGGAATCACAGAGAGCCTGAGAGAGCAATCTAAGAGCTTGAGCATTGGAGCCATCTGGGTAAATAAAAAGAAAAGCCTAGTTAAGCTATAGGCGAGCAGAAGCTGCAAAATAGAAGGAGAAAGAGGAAGAATTTTGTTGAAGTGAAATTGGGAAGTGGAGATAGATCAAAGATATATAGTTTTCTTATGGGTGTAAGAAAAGGGTGTGGTTGGAGTAGTGGAAAGAGTGAGAATCAGTGGGGGCCTGCGGCTGCGGCTGTTGCTTTTGTCAGTGTAGGAATCATGGGTATTATTTGTGTGGTGTTATCTGCTAGAATTGACTTCAATGATTCCACACGGCTTTAATCTTTATTGATTTTTTGTTTACTTCATTCCACTCGTTTGGATCTTTCTTTCACACTCTGTACATCCATTATATTCACATATATACTGATAAGCCTATCTATTGAAGAACCTCACCAACTCCACCAAACAAGTAGCATGAAGCCATCTGGGATACCTTCTAATGGCTATGTTATTTTGCGACTTGAATTTGATATATTTTTCTTTTCTAACTCAGAATTTTTTATTTATTATGATATTGTTGTAAGAATTCTGATAAATACATTGAAAATAAGATGTGGAATTTCTAAAAAAATTATACATTGCTCTTTCAATCTCATTTCTATTCTTATCTTAAACATCAATTTCACAATCCAATTACGACCATTCTTTTCTCCTTTTATTTACATCAATATGTTTCTAAAATTTGTGGCCTCATATTATTAATTTATTACAATTTCTTTATCATTTCCAAGTATGAGGTGGCTTTACATCATTACGTCTTATGGAGAGTTTATGAAGTTTGAGATGTGTCAGCATGAGATCTGCAACTCTTAGAGGCATAAGAAGCTTTCAGGACCAAGGAAAGAGGTCCAAAAAAAAAATAATAAGTGCACAGATGTGGACAATCAAGAAAAAGGAAGACAGAATAAGAATTCTCCTAATTAATGAAGCAAAAGGTAACAGATGCTAGCTCAAATTTTGGCACTTATTCAGGGGTTTCATTAGCCATGGCAAACTTACAAAAAGGCCCCTCAAAGCATATAAAGAATAAATAATTACAATATTCTCTTAAAACTGCTACTGGTTTCCACTCCTGCCCCAAAAATGGAGCAGAATCCCAATAGCAAGAACCCATTTTTCTCATCTTACATTTGACACACACACACTCCTCTAGATCCAATTCTCTAAAATTGTCTCAAGCCATCTATTTGCTTCCCCCTGAGTTTGGGAGAATAGGCATTTGTCAGAATTCTGCACTCCATAAAGCATTCTCACCTTCCCCGCAACGCCGGTGAACCTCCTTGATTCTCTCCACTGATTTGCAAATCCCACTACAGCTCCAATCAAATGAAGCAACACAGATGTTGCCTGCTTGAGCTTTCCACTCACAATCTGCAATAAATTTTATCAATTATTAAAACCTTTAGCAACCATTTCTGGCAGGAAGTAAATATTCTTTTCATAGAACCAACAATTTCTTTCCCCCTGTTGGAGTACTGTAATGTAAGCAAACAATATATGCTAGAAGGAGGTGGTCAGCACACAAACTATAGATAGCTATAAGAATGATGAGGCAACAATTATATGACTTGGTATGGGTGATTAACACCCACAATGAGTCCACAGATCATGTTGATGTCACAGATAGCTCTCTCATAAAAGTTGGACATAAATGAAACTCATGCATGAAATATGAACCGTCTGTGCTAACAATAAACATGGTTTTAAACATACTTTAGAGGATCAAATGATTCATGCAAGGGTAAAAGAAAATTTTCTTCCTTGTAATGACAGAGAAGCTTGTTACTGGTTGTTAGCTAAATCAGATGCAACAGAAATTTGTCAATTGATTTATTATTATGTGCAGATCCTGTTTCCTGACATGAAAGTTCCTACGCAAAATTGCAATAGTATGTTGTCAGGTTACCAAGTCTTTTGTCCGTAATTATGATGAAAGCATCATATTCTAATGATTTGATTTTCATTATAAGCATGTACACTAGCTGCCATTAAAATTCTGTAATTCTTGATTTGTACCAGTACCATATACCATGCTGTGGGAAAGTTTGCTGCCCATATGTCACATCAAAATGTGAACTAAATCCACTTTGCTTTGGAACCATATTAATATGAACAGATGAATAGTTTAGAGCTTGAGATTGTATGCATGTGAGAGTGATTTATTTGTATGATCCACAGCTCAACTGGGTGGTCTAGCAGATCAAAACTTATGGTAAGTTGAACAAATTACTAACACAAAGGTTAGAATATATGAGATTACCAGGTGGGGTACCACAACAGAGTCTCCGGTCATCAATATGCTCCGCATCCAATCCAATAAACCATGAACCCAATGAAACATCCTCATTAGCATATCTATGTAGAACATGCCTGAATATTACGATTTTAAGCAGAGCAGTTAGGCAGATTAACTTTCGGTACCAAAACTTATCATTTATCCTTCAGAAGACAAAGGAACTTACTGGTTGATTGATATGTAAGAAGCCAAATCATTTGAAATAGCATACAACTGCCCTGTAGCATGACGAAAATATTTGTTTCCCTCCTCCCCAAATTTCCAAAACTCAGGTTCATGGTATTTGACTCCCCTATTCATGAAATAAATAA
This sequence comes from Cnidoscolus chayamansa, assembly GCA_948266635.1. NCBI lineage: Eukaryota > Viridiplantae > Streptophyta > Magnoliopsida > Malpighiales > Euphorbiaceae > Cnidoscolus > Cnidoscolus chayamansa. The sequence continues at coordinate 7,008 of CAOGCB010162134.1, read as the reverse complement.
AGAACTGAAACAAAATTCCATTTTCTTAAATATTTATTGAGTTGTCAATTTCAGGTATGTTTTTGCTTACTTTTGAGCAAGGACTGGACCAGACTTCATACATCCTATATAAACTCTGGGTTTTGATCGATGCCTAGCTAAAGTTGCTCCAAGTGTGGCTGCAAAAATATATTGGATGAGCTCAAAGCAGAAACATGATATTAGAAACAGAAATTATAAACACGTAGAAACAGATAGCGGCACTGATTTTTAGTTTAAAATAGCTGTATGAAATAGTACCACGTTATCTCATAATCAACTCAGAAATCATCAAATAATGAGTAAGAGGCTAAAATCTGAAAATGATAACTTACCCTGGTTTTATGGACAAAAAGTTCATGAAAATTTATCTCAGGTATATAATAATGATGTGGCTTGCATTTTTGATATGTTTTCATGGGCTTGAATTACGAGTAATTCTGAAAAGCCTGTGATGCAACCAAATTGGAATATTTTGCAAGGTTTAGTGGTAGGAATCAGATTGTGAGATTTTAAGTAAATCTGTTGGGATTAGAATTTGAAGAATTTTGAGCAACTGTATCTTATTCTTTTTCATCATAGTGGAATTTTCTCTCGTCTTGCCAGTGGACATAGACTTTATAGTCAAACCACGTAAAATCATTGTGTAACTTAGATTTGTGTGCTTGTTTTGATATAAATTAGAGTTCTTGTTCTCAAATTAAGAAAAAAGATATGAACATACACTTATATCTTAGATGTTATGTATAGATATTTAGATGTATGCAATCTTTTTATGCTATACTTAACTGAGTAAATAAATATTTACCTATATTTACATGCACATCATCATCTACTTTGACATAAAAATCTGCATCCCACAAGGCAACAGCAGTAGCAAAGTATGTCTTTGTCTTTGCAGACAATTCAAGGTATCCCTCGACATGCTCCTGCTCGTATAGAAGTTAATGAAAGTTGTGTATTAATGAGTGAGCTGTTTTTCTAAAATCAACAAAACGAAGGTCATGTTTTTTGTCACTCAGAATGGCTAAGAAGAAACAAGATCATTACCAGCCTCAAGAAGTCACCATGCTTCTTATCTTCTGCTTCAATGGCTCTGTCCAGGATACCACCTGCTGTAGCACTGGTGGCCCAACAGCCAAGGGCAGGGAAAAAGATAATTAGCATTCCATCTTCCAAGATTGTGTTTGATGTCACGGTCAAGACAACCATGTATAAATCATTATAAGTACATAAAGGCTTCATGAGTAGATGTGCTCATACAAAATGTTTCTTCTAACACAATAGCTGTGAATGAATTATATATGACAACTTGATTAAGATTTATCATTTCCCTCATACTGTCAGAAATGTGAATAAACACTGAAAACTAAACAGATGAAGAGCCAGAAACATGTCCAAAACATTAGAAATTTGGCTGACTCGCAATTGGTGAAAAAGAAACAGTACAAGGTGTAATTGTTCCCACATTGGTTCCACTTGTGAATTTTGATTAAAATCTAGATATAATGTCCAACCATGCTATTATGACCATTCCAACAAGGTTTATTTTTCCAATGCTTCTCCTACCAGTATTATGTTATTCTCCACTCCTCCATCTCTTTCTCTGTATGCATCCTTGCATTAAATGATGGCCGATGTGCTACACACCAAATTAGTTTTTTCTCCATTCCAACCCAGGTTGAACTACATAATTGTTTTCTAGATTGCAGTACTCCACTCTTGAATATGAAGTAGCAACAATTATAGTTCATCCCCATTAACAAGTTATTTTTCTTGTAAAGAAACCAATTAAATTTCTTGGTGTTATACTGGGATACATTTCAATAAAAAGCCAAGACATAAGTTGTATTGTGACAAAATCAAGTACAGACTTAGATAAGGTGCCCACCTGTGACCTATTACAAAGCGAATTATGATTCCCTTCTCTTCCTCGAGCTTCTTTCTTTTATCACCTATTTTTCATACAGGGATTAAAAAAGGGGAGATAAATAGCCATTTACGTGAAGCACATTCACTAAACAAGTCAACACACAATCACTTAATTCAAACCAATCACTATCATTCACAAACCTTGGGGCATCCAAGTAGCACGAACTGAATCCCTTCGCTTTCGGCTGCTAAAGGCAGTATTTATGCCTATAACCATTAAATATTTTCTTTTCCCACTTGATTGAGTGATCTTTAAATTGTCCGACACTGGCGAACCATTTAGTATGGACTCCTGCGCAGCCCTTGCAGCAGCTAACTCCATTTCCAAATTCGATATTGTTTTATCTAGAGTTCTGTTGCAACCAATCAAAGATTAGCACTAGTGCTTTCAGAAAATTTGAGACACAATACAAAATCCAACAATAGCTTACTGTATGGCATGATGCGTCTTCGAAACTTCTCCCATGATATCCTTGGGTTCATGCTTTACATCCTTCTAACATGAAAGGAAATTTAAATGCATGTTAATAAGCTAGTAGGATGTCAGCACATGATACACCCTCAAGGAAAATTTTTCACATAGTTTGGACGGGTAACTCACAGTTTCAGGTGCACATCCTTCTGAAACTAGCTTTAACTTCTCATCTTCGACCCTTGTTGTCCTTGATATACCTTTAACTTCAGGCACAGCCCACATTCTATTACCAAAACATCCAAATTAGTGTGAAAGGCACACTGCAAAGATCTAATATCAAAAAAGATACACTTTCATCCTGTAAGAGTCTAAATGACATGTTTTTTTTTTGCATGCCCTTTCAAACCAAAAGCATGCAGTGATTATGATTTGAAGTGTTAGCAGATTAATAGTGGCTGTTAATAATTATAATAAATTATCACAGTCAAAATAAAATTCATGGAATAAACTTATTAAATAAGATATGAAGCATATAAATGAAGAAATAAAAGTTAGCATGTATTGCACCCTGGGAACAAATATCGTATATAAGGAAACATATGCAAACAAAACATGAAAGTTTCCAATAAAAGATCTGTGTGATATATGATATACATTCACAATTTCAATTTTCAAAGATGAAATATTTTAAAATCTTCGGTAACTGCAACAGATAAAGGCCACCACTAAAGGCATTTTGTTGTGCCCAGCACTAGAGGGCGCATTATAGTTTTCTTTGCTTTGCTTAAAGTCTGAGCAAAACGGCACATTGCCGGCTATTCTAGAGATAAATAACAAACAATTACTTCCTCTATAGTTGGGAATTAATGGATTTGCTAATCATGTTTATGCCAAATTTGACAATCTTCAGATAAGGGTGTGGACTTGAGAACAGAACAAGTAGACATAATCAAGAGAGCTATTCTAAGCAATACGACTTTGACCTGCAGCCAAATTGTATGAGGTTTTGCGATGGGCCTATTTTATCTAGCTTGCAATAAATCTACATGAATTTGGCATTTCCAGAGGGTATCCAAGATATAGAAGGTAGAGCGAACGAATGTCAGAAAAATTACAAGAGAAGAACTTTGAAACTGATTGCAAATTACGATTATAGTGATAAGTACCAAAGAAAAGCTGGGCAACCCAAACAAGTCAGAACTATTTTAGCTATAAATGTGATCGATCAGACAAGGGACAATTACTTAAAAACAAAACCCCACTCTAATCTAGACACTTGGAGAACTGATTATGCCAATCATGCAGGCAGCTTGTTTAGAAAAGCAAGAAAGGCGGCAACGACATCATTTCCTGAAACGATACTGGTATTATAGCATGAATATACATAAAAGATATGCAATTCCAATTGAATCGGAATTGACCCTATAAGCATGAAAATTATCTTAGTTTAGCTACAAAGTTGAAAAGGAAACACCGTAATAATTACAGCAGAAAGAAGAAAAAAAAGATGGTATCACCAACCATGACCTAATCAAATTATAAAGTACGCCCTCATATACTTTTATAGTACAAAATCTATAGCAACTAAAGTTATCATGACATACTGATTATAACTCCGATTCAAACAGACATCCCCAAATTCCATCACTATCTCAAAGAAAATTATCAGATCTTCTGAGCTAATCAATCTAAAGCAAAATTTCAAATAATAAGAAAAGGGCCTGTAAATGAAATTCTATGAAGCTAATAAAAAACTTCAAATAACGGAAATCACCTGTCCGAGAATAACATCCCAGCACAGAAGCAGCCAATACAAAGCAGAAGACTCCATTTCTTTGAAACCACACTCTTTGCAGATGTATCTACTCCTCTACTCTTCCAAGTCATTATGGTCAAACCGAACTTTGAGCCAAATCACAAGCTAAAACGAAAAAAACCCATCTCAAATCCTGGGTCAATCACTGTATTGACTAGGACCCAGATCCAAAAGACCCCCTTCTTGACTTCAAAATCAACACCAAACTAATCCCCAGAAACCTCTATGAGGACAAATTTCAAGCAAGAGAAAGTATAAAAGAGAAATCAAAACAGAGAAAGAATCAACAACTGCTAAATTAACAGGCAAAGGCACAAAGCAAATACAAACATCCAGATGTGTGTAAAGAATAAATCTTTATATCCAAAACATGTGCCTCTCTGCAAGAAAGGGAAGTGGGTGTGTCCCAAGTGCAAGTTTAAAGAGTTGCAGATGGGAAAGACGGTGGAACAGTGGGAAACAAGGTGTAATAAGGAGAAAGAAAATGCATAGTTTATTAATTAAGTGTAGAAACATGATGACTTAACCACCATAACAACTCTTCCTTCTTAAATGTAAGTAGACCTACCAGTTTCTCTTACTGACATATTAACTACTTTGTCCTCCCAACAATAATTTAATTCATTATTTATTTTATGTTAAGATTGAATTGCTCAAAGGTATGCTCTCTTCATTTTCTCTTCCCAATTTAGAATATTTATTATCCATCCTCTTTTTATTAAAGGTTTTATCTTTGAGATCATTTATTATAATATGAAAAATATGTTTTTTATTATCAATCTCATCTAATTTTACAAAATATAATTGTATTTTTATTTTTTAGTTTGGATTAAAAAGAACACTTTTTTTAATATATAATTTTAGAATGGAGAGTTATAATTTTATAAAAAAAATAAAAATAAATTATAAAAAAAGATCATAAATAAAATAAAAGTATAATTTTAAAAAGATGGTTCAAAGTACAGAAAAAAATTATTGAGATACAAGTGATAAAGAATAATAAAAAAGCTTTAATCTCAAATAAATTGAAATCGTGCAGAAAAAAAAAAAGTCCATAATGCGCAACAAAAAAATCTTTCAAAAAATCACCATAAGTATCATTTAAAATAAAGTTTGAATGTGAAAAATATGTGTAATATTAATATAAAATTAAAAATTTTATTAAAATTGTAGTGATTTATTAGTTTACGTAAATAATTGTTATAAAAATCAGAGCTGCACATGGAGCACGTGCAAAGAACATGACTCAAATAATGGGTTTCACATGCTTCAAATTCAAATTTTAAGGTCCATGCAATAAAAAAGAATACATATCTATACAATAACCCCATATCACATCATCAGCATTACATATATTAACATCATCATCACCATTCCTATTTTCCCAATAAAAATGCTGAATTAATTTGCAAAAAGGACAATTTCTTGTTATAAAATTGTTATCTAATTTATTTCATGTTATCTTATATTATTAAAAAAATATTAAATAAAAAAAAAATTTATTCATGATCATTGAAATATACATACGTTATTACATTTTAAACTTTTAAATATTATTAAGAAATAATAAATTATATATTTTAAATTTTAATTATTATATACTATATCATTAAATTATTTAAAATATTTATTATAAATCACATATACTTTTTTTATTTTAAATTTTTAAATTTTATATATGATAATTTATTTCATAATTCAATAATAGAGGTGGGTTGCCAGTATACATCACATCATCATCGTACCTAACAATGCTTCGAATCACCACCGTCGGAGCTATAGATCCCACTCATCCACGTGTGACAATCATGAATTTATAAGATTTGAAAAATGAAACACGTCACATTTAAGATCACTATAAAAAAAAAGAAAATTTGTCCCATTTTCTTCCCCTTAAACCACCTCATCAACCAGGCGACCGCAACTTCTTCCTCCTCTTTCCTTCTAGCACCAGCGGCCATGGCCATAGCTCTCTCTTCCACCATCCATGGCAATCCCATAGCCGGTATTATCTCCAGTTCCAACCCTAACCACCCATTATTCTCACATAGACCCATGGTAGTCACCATGTCCACAACTCACCAGTCTTATTGGAGCTCTGTAAATGCTGACATTGACACCCATCTGAACCAGGCCATTCAGTTGAGGCCACCACTTGTAGTCTTCGAGCCCATGCGTCATCTCACCTTCTCCGCCCCCCAAACCACCGCACCGGCCTTGTGTATCGCCGCTTGTGAGCTGGTTGGTGGACACAGAGACCAAGCCATAGCTGCAGCATCCGCTTTACGTCTTATGCATGCGTCTGCTTTCACTCATGAGAACCTCCCTTTGACAAACAGACCGAGGCCGAATCCAATAACAAATCCAACTTTTGAACACACATATGGTCCTAACATCGAGCTTCTGATACCGGACGGAATGATACCATTCGGGTTCGAGCTACTGGCTCAGGTTGAAAACAAGCCGGATCGGGTTTTGCGCGCCATAATCGAGATATCACGTGCAATGGATTCACAAGGGGTGATAGAGGGGACACACATGGAAACGGAGGGGGAGGAAGCATTCCAAGTGTGTAGGAAAAAGGAAGGTAGAATGCACGCGTGTGCGGGGGCGTGTGGAGGAATATTAGGAGGAGGAAGCGAGGAGGAGATAGAGAAAATGAGAAGGTATGGATTGTACGTAGGAACGATAGAAGGAATAGTGAGAAGAGTAGGAAAAAATGAGGAGTCGATAAAAGAGGTGAAAGAGCTGAGAGATTTGGGTCTTAAGGAATTGAATGATTTCAATGAAGAAAAGGTTCAAACGATTTCTAGTCTTCTTCAGACCA
>CAOGCB010162101.1:0-13464 GCA_948266635.1 Cnidoscolus chayamansa | reverse complement strand
TTGGAAAAAATTAGTACTTGTTAAGTGTATTAGGGTTAATAAATTAAATAATTTTAAAACTTTTGAAAATAATTTGTGATAAATTGTTTCAAATTAAATTTGATATATTTTTGAAAAATAAAAAATAATTAAAGTTACTAGTTTTACATTATTTTTAACATTCACCTTTTGCCATAGAGTTTCATGTGTAGTTTTCCACCCTCCTAGCATAAATAATAATTTATATCAATTACAGTATTTTAAAATATTTTATAATCGGGATAATGAATTATAATATAAGATGTACCTAATATAAACCCAATAACCTCATACGATAACAGTCCAATAAGTGTTAAATTGATTTTTATAATTAGATTTGTGTAAAATTAATTACTGGCCATATAATGATTGCACAAATATAGTTAATAGTTATTAAAAATTCATCATTGAGCTCTCCGTAGACTTACCATAGCCTATGTAATTCATGTGTGCCTTTGTTGTTGGTTATTGGACCATGTCTCATAATTGATTAAGCATATATTTTTGTCCATATCTTGAAGTTAATTCTTTTAATAAAGATAGTCCGCATTATACTTTATAAGTGGATATAAACTTATTTGGTTGTTGGAATTCTCTTTGCCTGTTTGTTTTGCGCTATTGCTTATTTTACTTTTTCACAGCTAATCCTGGCATTGAATCTCAAGAAGATGTAGCTATTAATATAGCAGAAGAATCTGTAGATACTGAATGCAGAGGGAAAGAAAAACTCAATATTGTTTTTGTCACTGCTGAAGCAGCACCCTATTCAAAGACAGGTGGATTAGGAGATGTTTGTGGTTCTTTGCCTATAGTATTAGCTGCTCGTGGCCATCGTGTAATGGTTGTTTCCCCTAGATACCTTCATTCCGGTCCTCAAGATAAGGTTTTTTCTAATGCTTTACATCTAGACTGTCACATCAAAGTACATTGCTTTGGAGGCGCACAACCGGTTTCCTTTTTCCATGAATATAGGGAAGGTGTAGATTGGGTACAATATCCAGCTTCCTACCATTTATAAATTTCTCATTTTTTTCCTGAAGAAAATGAATTAGATTCTTTTGAAAATTATTTCAGAAATTGTGGAACTTTTTACTTCATAAGTCTCTTATTCATTTTCTGCTAAAGAATGTTTTTAAAATTTTCATTTTAGGTGTTTGTAGACCATGTCTCATATCATAGACCTGGAAATCCATATGGTGATAGCCGTGGTGCTTTTGGTGATAATCAGGTATTCTTTAGTCCTTTTTGCTATAGTGTTGATATTGATTACACTATAGTTTTTCTGGCAGAAGAAATGACAGGCTCTTTTACTCATTTGGTTTAAAGTTTCGCTTCACTTTACTCTGCCATGCTGCATGTGAAGCTCCACTAGTTCTTCCACTTGGAGGTTATACCTATGGGGAGAAATGTATCTTTCTTGCTAATGACTGGCATGCTGGGCTAGTACCTATGTAAGTGATTTCTTATTCATCACTATGGATCTACTTTGTGAAAAACTTGGTCTTTTATGCCTGTATTCAGACATCAAATCTTTTTTTTTTCCCCACTATTCTAAAGTCCTTTTTCACATACCCTATACTTAGAAGTTGAATGAAACCTATTTTTTCAAAGAAAATAAAGTCTTGATTTGGTTCCAAAAAGTCTTTATTATATTAATAAAAAATTTATATTTATATTTATAATATATTATTTTTTAGAAAATAAATTTATATTTTATATTGATAAATTGAAATAAAACAATGAAAAGAAAAAATAAAGAAAATTGTAGTGGGGAACCCCACTTGGTGTGCCCTAAATTTCTTGCTTCAATATCTCCCCAACCCATAATTCCTAATAAACTACTAAAACATAGTATAAGCCTATAAGGTTATATAATAAGTACATTATACTATCTTGTACTAGTCTATAATTAGACATGTATAGTTGAGGATTAAAAAGGTATATTACATGACTAAAAATATTTAGTTATACAATTAATGATTATAAAGATGATTTAATATATCTATTATTGCAATTGTTAAGAAAAGGTAGACGAATCAAAGATAATATACGGTTCTTTGAAAGAATTAAAATTAAGTAGAAATTAGGTTTGTACACCTTCACATTTGCAATATTTTTTTGAAAGTTGCATACATATAAATCTTAATTGCATACAGATAAATATATAATTTGATTCAAATATAAACTACATCTAAAAATTCAAAAAATTACAAATCAATTTTGATTATTTTCTTGATGAAAACCAGAATTGAGCAAAACAATAAACTAAATTTACTTAAATTCCTATAGTATTTTTTTTTCTTTTCTTGTTGTCGTTTGATTTGGTATTGTTATTGTGTTACAGTTGAGAGCAAGACTTTGTGCGCCAGTAGGGTATCCTTGGTAGCGTTAAAATTTGTTTAAAATGTATAATAAGTGCCATTTGTCATGTTTTGATATTTACATGTGTTTTTCAGACTTTTGGCTGCAAAATATCATCCGCATGGAGTTTATAAGGATGCACGTAGTGTTCTTGTGATACATAACCTTTCACATCAGGTTAGATGCTCCTTTGATACATATGGCACGGGATGCTTTATATCTTTCAAAACATTTAAAACCAATTTTTTTGGTGTAGTTGAGCTGCAATTTTACACTGCTAATTTAAACAATTCACTTTTTGCACAAGGGAGTGGAACCTGCAATCACTTACAAAAATTTTGGACTGCCTCCGGAATGGTATGGGGCACTGGAATGGGTGTTCCCAACTTGGGCAAGGACTCATGCCCTAGACACTGGCGAAGCGGTAAATGTGCTAAAGGGTGCAATTGTGACAGCAGATCGAATTCTCACAGTTAGCAAGGTCAGTAATTTATATATTAACTATTATTTGTTTCCATTACTTAGTATATCAGAACTAAAAACCCATGTTTTGTGGGGTTTGCTTTTGAAATAAGATAAATTTAGAGTGATAATGCAAAAATTGATGTTGCAATAATGATGGTTATATGTTCACATATTTTGATGTTTTCTGTATTTCTTTATAACTAATACTTTGTATTAATTCTAGGGTTATTCTTGGGAAATAACAACTGTTGAAGGTGGATATGGCTTGCATGAGCTGTTAAGCAGTCGTAGGAGTGTCTTGAATGGTATTTGGTTGAACATAATAGTTGGGACTTTATTTTTTGTGGAGTGCTCGATGATAACACATACTTCTTAACCCTACATCTTAGTAATATTTATTGTTCTTATTAGGGATCACAAATGGCATTGATATTTCTGAATGGGATCCATTGTCAGATAAGCATATTGCTGCCTGTTACTCTGTTGATGATCTCTCTGGGAAGGTGGTTAAGTATTTAATCAGTTTCTATGGTCATTTGTTTTGAAGTTCTGTCCATTACTCTAGTTCTCTGTTCATTGCAGGTTCAGTGTAAGATAGCTTTGCAGAAAGAATTAGGTCTTCCTATTAGGCCTGACTGTCCAATGGTATGATTTTTATTTTTTTTATGCAAGCCAGATCTCATCTTTGTTAGTTGATTGAAGTTGAAATTCGTAGATTGGATTCATTGGGAGATTGGATTATCAGAAAGGCATTGACCTGATTCGCTGGGCAGTTCCTGAGATGATGGGAGAGGATGTTCAATTTGTATGTCATTTTTGCAATTAATTTTTATTTTTTTTATGCAAGCCGACCCTAACTTGTTTGGGACTAAGGCTTTGTTGTTGTTGTTGTTTTTGTTTATTGCAACTGCATTTAGGGCTATACATTCATTGGTTTACTGGTTGCTATTGTTCATTTTTACATAAATTTCAATTGCGACAATGTTTTGACATGTTTGTTCACCCTAAGCATCTAGATCAACTAGTCATAATAGATGTTTCTAGGTTTGAAGTTACAAACCTTATTCTGGGTTCATTTTTAGGAATGAGACTCATCATTGATATTAATTGAATCCTCACTCTAAAGCTTGTGATTTATATGTTTATATGTATCCGATTCCTTCATGAATTTTAAGTGCAGCAACCTGAGGGCTGAGGCCTTTTTCTGATGTTCTATTGTTACTTATTTTAAAAAATTGATGATGTGCGGTATGGCTATCAGGTCATGCTCGGGTCTGGGGATCCACTATATGAAGAGTGGATGAGAATAACAGAGTCAACCTACAAAGACAAATTCCGAGGATGGGTAGGATTCAATATCCCCATTTCTCATCGGATAACTGCAGGGTAATCCAAAATTTTCAATCATGTTTATGTACTAGTGGGAATATGAATAGAGTTACTGTGGTTTAATTCAGACACTGACTGGAATTTTGAATGTACAGATGTGACATATTATTAATGCCCTCAAGATTTGAGCCATGTGGGCTAAATCAACTATATGCTATGAGATATGGAACTGTACCAGTAGTTCACAGCACTGGAGGACTTAGGGTGAGTGACAATGTTCAAGAAGTTAAAAGCACTTGTTTCTTTATGCATGTAATATTGACAAAATGACTTGCTTTGTATATATCAGGACACTATACAAACATTTAATCCATACGCTAATGAAGGAATCGGTGAAGGCACAGGGTACGTGATTTTTCCTAATCTTTTGCACTAAATTTTTCTATGAAGTTGGTTGCTGGTTGCAAAACTTAGAAACCAGAAGCAGAACCTTTTACTGGGAACAAGCACCCCTTTAAAGATACTTTTATTTATTTATTTATTTTTTTTGAGGTTGTCAACAAAAAAATCATCCAAATCAATTTCCTTATTCCTGTGTTGTTTTTTTGCATGGTCTCCACTTGTGGTTTTATATAGCATTTGCACCCAATGCTCATACATGTGTTTTTATTATATAGCAAGAACATTGTTCTAGATTCATAAATTAATTCATTACAGTGAGAGGGAACTTTATCCTATTCTAATCTGAACTAATGATATTTGTTCACTCAAAAACTTATGAACAAAGCATTATGATCGCAGGGTTTAATAGACTATGACTCTTCCACAAGTTCTCCTAAAAAAGTAAAGATACAATTCTAATAGGACTCAAACATTAATGAACAGAATTGAGGCCCAAAGGATTTGATTAAACAGCACATTCTCAGCTAAACTAAGAATTAACAAAATACCCGGGATGATATTATGAAGTCTTAGTATTCAATCCATTTAAATAGACATATTATAAGACTCTTTAGTTTCAATTCTAATTGTGAGTTTTTCAAGTCCTTAAAACTTGTTTTCTTGTGAGTTTTATATTTCTGCCTCACCGCAAAACTTGGAATGCATGTCTTTTGTTTTCTTTTTCTTGTGAAAGGAACTAATCTAACAAACGTTGTTACCTATTAAGTTGTGGGGAATTTTAGTTTGGGAGGAAAAAAAAAATTAATATGATGGCTTGAAATGTATGTTATGTATTAGAATAAAGTTTTGGCTCTGTATATTTGCTATTGTTACTTCATTACTAAGAATTTAGTTATTATTATCATTATTATTTTATATTTGGATGATTACTTGTATAAGATTCTTTTTATAGTGATGTCACATGGACTGTGTTGGCAGGTGGGCCTTCTCTCCGCTATCAAAAGAAAGCATGCTAGAAGTAAGTTAATTGCAGCATTCATACATCCTACCTTTCTTCAGTCAGAAGTTTTGATTTTGTTTTGATGCAAACAAGTTTTTTAGTTTTATTTATTTCAGATCACCCTTTTTCTTGTTATCCTTGAGACATTTTAGTTTGTGAGAGATTTGATATGATATACATTTGGAGCTTGCACATTATGAAGCTGATATGTTGGTTTGATGACTAGACAGTAATCATTTGTTCAGTCGAGCATTTATAAGTGTGATGAAAAAGTTGTATTTCCTTTCACAAGAATTCAGATGATGAATGGCAAGCACTCCACTTTTGAGTTTTGATTCCTTTGCACCTGCACATGCCACCTAATCAGTTCCTCACGTAAGTTGATATTTTAATTAACTTTCTGCAAAAATAATATAATTTGGTGAGACTATGCTAAGCCATTTTAGGAGATGTCGTTTTCCTGAGCACATGAACCCCACACAATAATTGCATAGAAGGTCCTCTTAGCACCTTACATTAAATTTAATACTGAAAGGTCAACCGAGTGTTTCCCAGTAAAAAGACACCTCTTGAAATGGTTTAGGAAACTCAACTCATGTGATAAATTGATTAGGTGACATGTGCAAAGGAATCAAAATTCATACATCAAAGGAATTCTTGTGACAGGACAAAGTTCACCATATTTCTAACTGTGTACTTGGATTATTTCTGATAGGCATTAAGACTTGCTGTCAGGACATACAGAGATCATAAATCATCTTGGGAGGGAATAATGAAGAGGGGTATGGAAAGAGACTCTACATGGGAAAATGCTGCAATTCAATATGAGCAGGTATTTGAGTGGGCCTTCACTGACCCACCCTACATTTGCTGAAAATAATTAAATAAAATACAAGGGATAGAAAACCAAGAACATGGATGAAAAGAAGCTCCAAAACTTGTTCCTTTCTTTATCCTCCTCCATGTCTGGCCATCCGGGAAGCAGCATTAGAAATAATAACTGAAGACCAGCTAGAAGCCATTTACTTTTTTGGGTTTAGTCTCCACATTGTGTGGGTATGAGATTTATTTATTTATTTATTTTAGTTCATTCTTTTTGTTGTGGGATTATAATATAGGCTGCATGTGCACCTCGTCCTCATTGACAATGATTTTTGGATATTTTAGACGGTAGTTTATTGTAATGTATATTTTGATGAAAACAGCAGCAGCTGATGAGATGATAATAACAATTTCTTTTTTGGCAAATAGCCTTTTGCTTGTTTCCTAATTGCACTGCACAAGATTCCTTTCACATGATACTGTTTGCTGATTGTCCTCCGTAAGTTTCACTTGAGATAATAATAATTTTCTCTTAATAACATAAAAAAAAGGGGGAAATGGTTGTTTTTATATAAATTTAATTTATTTATGGAAATGTTTTTAAGTGAAATTTATTTTAATTATTTAATTGTTATATTAGAAAACTATTAATAAAATTAATACATAATATTGAATAAATATTATTGAAGTTGCAGAAATAACTCAATTTTTTTGATAAAGTGATTTTCTTTTACAAATTAAAAAAAAAACTATAGAAAATGTGCTTCACAAAACCTTTGGAGGGTTCAAGTATAAAAACATTAGTAGTTGATTTTTCTCCCTTTTAACTACTTAAATGGGTAAAAAAAAAACAAAAAGAAAAAAGAAAACAGGAATGGCGATTTTTAATATCAGAAAATTATATTATACTATTGGATACAAATTATTTTAAATTTTACTTTTGTAAGATATTTTGTAATATATATATATATATATATATAATTTAATACAATTTATATGACAGTGGTAATAATTATAATAAAATTCAATTTTATCCACATAACTGTCTAATTTTAATCTGAATATATATATTATTTATTTTTATAATTAAAGAAAAAAGGATAAGAATTATATTAATTTTAGATATGATAATTAAGAAAGAAGGATTAAGGGCATATCCGTAATTATAAGGAGACGCAAGGGTTAATTTACGGAGGCAGCCGTTATTCTGTTTTCTTCTACCTCCGAAGGAATTCTCTTTCCGTTCCTCTCTCTTCCATTTCCAAACCCTAGAGAGAGAGAGAGAGAGAGATAGGGAGAGAGAGACACGAAATTACAGAGCTTCAAGGAGCAGGAGAGAGAAACAAATAAGAATTGTAAATCATTTCAAAATTGAGAGAAACATCAATCAACTCAATCGAAAAAGGGAGAAAACTTATCATCCCAGCAATGCAAAATTTATGTTCTCCATTTCAGTTTCAATTTTCTCTCAGAAATCTAGCTTTTCCTTGATTTCTAGATAGAGGAAAAGCAAATGATTTCGAATCCAGATCTCATCTTCTATGCTTGCATTGCAAAAGGACCCACAATCCTTTCGGAGTTTTCGTCCTCCAAGGAGCCGGGAATCGAAGATATAGCTAAACAATGCATTGAGAAGACCCCTCCTCACCACTCCATCTTCTCCCATACCATTCGCAAGAAGACCTACACCTTCTTAATCCATCAACCTTTCGCCTATTTTGCCATTTTCGATGAAGATCTCGAGAAATCTGAGTCTCTCTTCTTCTTAAACCGTATGAAGATCGCTTTCGAGGAGTTAATTGCGTCCAAGCCAATCAAAGATTTTGATAGGCTCACTTCCCTTTGTTTTCAAGGTCAATTCTATCCTATTTTCCGGGAGATACTTTCACTGGATGTACACTTGGTGGATTCTCTATTGGAGGTACCGAAGGATGTTAGGAATCCAAGTTTGGATTCCACGAGGGGAAAGAAGTCAGTAGTGAGACCCTTGCTTTTCAAGCCGACTAAACTGATGATGAAGAAGAAGAAGAGACCATTAGGTTGTGTTGGTGGCGGTGACGCTGATGGAGGAGGAGAGGCAAATGGGGATCATTACAATTTTAAGGATGGTGGTGGTGCTGTGATGGATAGTAAGATGAATCATGTGTATGAGAACGGAAATATTGTGATGAACAGGGAGTTCTCAGTTTCGATGTCCCACAAGAATGGTGGGTATTATTTGGGTGATAACAAACAAAAGGTCAAGCAGATTTGGAGGAAGCACGTTTGGGTGATTTTGACATTGGATTTGGCTATTTGTGCTGCTTTGTTTGGGATTTGGTTGTGGGTTTGTAGGGGTTTTAAATGCATTGATGGTTAATTTGGGATATTTCGATATATTAATAATAATGTGGGTGTTTTACTTGTATATTGGTCTTCAACATTGAGGATTCTGCATCAGAGATCAGAGAACACACTTGGGAGAGGAGCATTAATGATGTCGTAAGAAAAATTGTCATTCCTTCGTTCTGGAGTTCTGTTCGGCTTCCGTTGGTAATATATTTTTTAGCTTCTTTGATGAACTCTTGGTAAAATTAATTTCTCGACGAGTCGTATAGCTCATCTCGACATGCATATTTTTCTTGTATTGCCATGAACTGTGAATACCTACAAGCTCCATTTGTAAATCGTGCAGTACTTTTGTCTTCTTTCCATTGTCTGTAGCTGCTGATTGTGATGTGTTTTTGGCTCAAGCTTTCACTAGCAGAAGCTATTGTCTTTATGACATGTCTTCTTCTTTTTTTTTTTCTTTCCTGGTATTAACTGCAATCTATTATTTTTCCTCTTAACTGTTCCTGTTACATTGCCATGTTAGTGAGATGCTTGTCGCCGTCTGTGGATATTTAGAGAATTATGCAGTTGAAGATTGTGGTGACATTCTAGCATCTTTCAAGGTTCCATTAATCATTCATTACTGGTTCTGCTGATAAACTTTTAGCACCATACTGCCTTGATCAATCTGTTTGCTTGTATTTTGCGAGCATTCTCATGTGTTTATGATCAATTCTCGTGATACTGGCAATTTTAGTAGATCAGATTGTTCAGGGAAATTTTTTGGGTATTTGAAGGCTGGCAGATGAACTGGGCCCTATTTGATGTTGTTCTTCTCTTATTAGTCCAGTGTTGTATCTTGGTGCATTTCATATTACTGCATGATATACAACACTGCAAATGTGTCGTCTTTTAGTACTAGATTGAACTAAAGTGCCGAATCTGCTAGTGAATTTTCAGATTTTATTGTAATGAACAATATGGATACTGCTAGGGGAGGCACCGAAATGAGCATCCTAGACAACGAGGTCTTACCTCTACTTTCTTTATACATGTCAACATTGGTGTGATGTTTTCTTTTCTGCAGCAAATCCTTTATGCTCTCTTGACCTGTGAAGTTGATTTCTCTTGTCTACTTTGCATTTTTTTTTCTTGTAATTATCTTTCCATGGTTATAAATAGTACAAATGTAATGGGTATTAAAAGGTTTTTCTGTTGCCAACCGCAATGTAAGTTACGTGGCGTGGCCTGCTAAGCTGCAAAATTTAATATTTACCTCATTCCACCTCATAATTTGTATTCATTGCTGGATAACATTCAAACTGCAATTTAGATTCCTAGCGTCTTTGACGTAACCCAATAAATAAAAATAAGATGAGTAGGTTTCTCAATTTATTATTAAATAAAAAGTCAGCACTTTCGTACGCAATCTTTTGGTGTTACTTTTAGCCAATGTAATCTCATTAAAGAATATATGTAGATATCTACCTGAAGCCATTTGATCCAAAGATGTTGGTATAAATTTGCAGTGTCAAGTTTTTTTCGTTTTTAATTTATATTTGAGAAAAGAAAGAAATACCGAAATACCAAACTCTGCAGTACCAAGTTAAATTGCAGGGTTGTTTTTGTGATTTAACCAAACTTGTAAATAGTTGTCACTGGAATTAAGTGGAGGGTTTAGGATCCAAGGAGTGTTGAATATAAAGAAGAATAAAATAATTTCAACACACTGAAAACTAACATCACGTGAGAGACATAGCCATCAACCCAGTATCTACCTCATGCTCATCCTTCTAAGTTCCATTCCAACTTGCTTTCAACTATATTCTCAATTTACGCTTTTCTTCTTTTTTTTTTTTTTCCCTTTCTTCTTACACTTATTTTACGTCTTAATATAATGATTTGTGATGTATTTGTTAAATCTTCTTCTGGCTTAGTCAGTTTATACTATGTGCTAGATTGTGCCTTCTTTTATCACCCAACCATATTCTATTTGTTTTGAAACTATAATTCTTCACTTTTTTTTTTCAAATTTTTGTACATTTTCCAATTTTATTAATTTAATATGATAATCTTGAGGAAATTATAAATATGTAACCTTTCATTAAGCTAGATTTGCAGCACAACGTGAGCTTGCATGAAATGGAGAATTTCAACAATTCATAGCTTCCTCTGATTTTACATGAAACATGTATAACTATTAAAATTAGAAAATTTTACCATTTAAGTTTCAGATTTTAACACCAACAGTTGTTTAATTTCAATTTTTAAAAATTAAAGTATTTAATTATTGATTTTACTACCATATTACTCAATTACCTTTTCATCTCTTGAAGGCCGACAAATGCAAAAGAGAGAAAGAAACCCGTAATCTAATTTTTGTAAATTTAAACGTGAAGCTTGTGCAATCGTGTTTGTGCAAGTTCAAGGTCTTTTATTTGATGCGTTATTTTGCAATTATTGGGTATTGGGCACGGTGAATATTGTTTTTTTTTTCCCTGCACAAACTGGGTAGTGTCGGTGCTGTTGATGTCACACGACTCGGTTCCTTTCATTTTAGCATGTTATTTTATTTGCACTTTCAGATATCAATATTGAACCCAGAAAAAAAGCAATCTAAACTATGTAGGTCAAATGGACTTCAACTAAGCTAATTTGTTTTCATGTCAACAACGCTAAATGTATCATTATACTTATGCTTCAGCCTTCAAGATTCATTAATAAGCAATGATAACCTGGATCCTCTAAATGGTAACGATTTTGCAATACTTATAGATTTGGTACTTCCAGAAAAAGATCCTCAGATTTGCAGCCTTTTCATTTCAAAGAAGATGATCAAATTATAAGTCCTCCGTAGCAAGAGCGCTTATGTTCTAAACTGGTTCTAGGACTTAAGCAATTGACAATTTGACATAACATAATTTGGCAACACTAGTGTCCTTTATCCAGTGAACCATATTTAAACATAAAACGAAAATTAGGAACACACAAGAAGAACTGAAACTAACCAGCTAACATCCATTGTGTTGCTATCCACTCTTAAGACATGCTGAACACCACCAGAACTGGTAATTACAAATTCCATAGGTTGTCCATATGAGGTTGTAACCTGTAGGGAAAAATAACAAAAACCTAATAAGTCAACAAGCAAGATTGAGGAAGATGTATAAAGGCATGAGGTTGATAGAATGTAGTGATCTTTCTCTACCCTCTTAGCTCTCGCTTAAACTTAGCTTGTAAATTGCTATAGGATAGTCAAAACTAGATAATATTACTTCCCCTTTGTCATCCCAAAAAATAGTTGCGTAGTTGAATCTAGACAATGTCATTGTTCCCTTTCATCAGACCACAAAAATAGTTGCATCTTGCAAGTGTAGAAGTTACTAGATCTCTTTCCATGTAATTTCTCTCAAGAAACACTTGCTGAATAAACTTCAACTTTTGAATGGAGGGTACTGAGACATTAAGTTTGGAAGAGAGGATCAACCTTTTTAACCCTTTTTAGGAGTCATCTTTTCTCCAAAAGGATGAGAATGGGAACGTAGGATACACATTAACTGACATTCCTCTTAAATATGTTAAACCCTATATTGGAGGGTAAAAAGGAGTGGCAAACATTTTATACTTCTTTTTGTATCTTTTGTTCCTGATTCTTAAATTGCTTTTTCAATTGAAATCCTGAAAGTGCAATTAATTTCTTGTCTTTATGATAGTTTTGCTCCAATCCCTCCTCCAACATATACCCTCTTGAAAAAAAAAAGTGGAAGGTAGACTCCTAGACATCCCTTCCCTTCCCTTTTATGCATTAAGTTCGATTGTGAAGCACATCCTTTATACACAAAGAAGACTGCGCATTGAGACACTCAGTAAAGGATCAAAATAGTTGTGAGTACAATTTAATATTATTTTGGGAGCTTTACCTGCCTGACTAATTATGATAATGAACAAGCGTGCAAAGAATTTCAAATATCCATTTAAGCTTTACATAACCATTTTATTATATTTCACCACAGGATAATAGTGCTGCTTTAAGCTTTTGAAGTCTTCGCATCAGTATATTTTCACAATGTAACTCATTAATTCCAAGGTTTGTTTGAGTTTTAAATCATGCTATCATATTTATTAAAATGCTATTTCGAACATATTGAATTTATTATCCATTTATTACATCCAACCACAAATATATATCCAATTAAACCATAAACTAAAGTACAGATATGTAATAACCTGTCCAGAAGAAAAGAAGACTGCTTATGCAGTATATCAAAGCCATATGCTTAAATCCAAAGTAGTTTAAGTAGCGAAAACTAAAATCCCATGCATCATAGGTCACTCTCAACATAAACTGTATACTGAGATGACAAGGAAATACTTAGATTTTAATCAGTTGTCAATCCAAGTTATAGATTAGATAATTAGCAGAAAATATATAACACTTACATATTTTTCGAGTTCCTGCATTTTTTTCTGTAGTTTAGTCCTTAGTCGCATATTCTCTTCTACCTGAGAGAGTGCAGTGCAAAATATTACCAGAAAGCTCTACGTTTTACATGCCAAAATCAACGAAGTGAAATAGTAAGAAAGCCACCACTAGTCACGTCTCTTAATTAAGACATTTGAAGGACCAAAACTCCTTAAACAACTCAGTACATTCTTCATCAATGGATGCCAGGTGAGTAAACACATTAAGATTAAATAGGAAACACCGGATCCATTAAAATTATAAAGCAGTTTCAGAGTGTGCATTCTGTAATATA
>CAOGCB010161890.1:0-11336 GCA_948266635.1 Cnidoscolus chayamansa | reverse complement strand
CCATTTATTATACTTCCATATGAAGCAACCCTGTAGCTACTCAGCCATAAAATGATTCATTTAATAATATTAAATTTGTCTTCAAAGGTTGCTTTATTACAATAATGAGTTGTCCAATTCCTGACAAATGGCATGCGTTATCTAATAAACCATTTTGTTTTGAATCCTGCAATTAACCATCAACTTTGTCATCAACTTTGTCTTCTTCTTTTCCAATAAAACTAAGGAAATCTCAAATGGTCCCAACGTAATCAATGTAGGGATCAAAGGGATTTTGCAAGCCATTTGAAGCAGCGGCAACAAAAGGACAAGGACTGGGTCCGACTGACACAAGTGTTCCCAATATCCTGTGGGGCTCAAACTCATAAGAGATCACAGTGATCATTAAGCCCACTTCTTTTTTGTCATGCAACAAAGTGACAAAGTCCTATAGTATGATACTTTAGTGGGTATTCTGCAGAAGCAACCATTATCGGTTATTACCAGCCAAGCTGGGTACTTCGTGAGTTCAGGCTTGGCTTCATAAGTGTGGGTCATTGGGATGCACTTGCTTTCTTTTATTCTAATTGAAATTGAATTCATTCAAATGATCCCAGGGCTCTCCTCCTGCAACTTTCTCCTGCATATCTGGTCATAGTTGATACACCTTCATTTTTCTGAAACAACCCAACTACACTATTCAACTCTGTCGCATCCTCCAACACACCATCGTTGCCAACCTCAGTAGCTTCGACAATCCTGGATTTTGGACCTAGTAATTTATACTCGTAGATGAGCAAGGAAGCTCAAGGGAAAATAAAGGATTGAAAAATTGGGCTTTAATAAATGCAAATCAGGAACAGTAGGGACAATAAACGGGTGGTGCATGGGGGCTCGATTTTAGTGAATCTAATCTAGGTGAATAAAGTTAACATATAAAATAGAGGGGATGAATGTTGTTACACGGAGAAAGTAAATAAAGCATGGTAAGGAGAAAGAGTTAAGAGGAGTGCTCTGCTCTCCTGAGGGAGAAATGCAAGCAAGACGGTGAGAACTCCCTCCAGCCAATTTCACGTTTTTCAATTAAACCTGTTTAAAAAGGACTCAAGCTCATAACTAATAAAAGATTGTGTCAGAATCTATTAGCAATAACTCAACGAAGATTCAATTAAAAAAAATGAGGACCTGTATATGTGATTTGATTTGCCCTCCTCCATCTTCTACTTCCAACTTTATAATTGAAAATAAAAATGAGTCTCCGAAATTATTAAAAGAAAAATTTTTGGTGAACAAGGAAAAATCGAAATAAGAAAAAGTCACTAGAAACCGAAAAAAAAAAAGGTAAATATATAATCCACCTACCAAATAGAGATATCAGAATCTTTTTATATCCTTCTCTTATCTTTGCCTGAACCTGCACATCTAACGATCTGCTGCATATATACATGGGATTTCAGTTGGATCTTGTATGAGGTATGTACAATATCCTATTTCTGTGACTCACCCGCATTGCCGCCTATCTTCAGTTATCTCAAAAGACTATTTCTCTGATGGATAACAAGTCATCAAATCCTGTGATATGCATCTTGTATTTCGCTTTTCTTGCCCTAAAATCTTCCATCCTACATCATAATTTAACTCACCAACAAGGAAATAAGATGTTCTTATTGATTCCATGACCTCAGGTATGGTTTTCCCACCGGATCATGTAAGCCTGAACTCTGAGGAAAAGTTGTCATCCATCCTATATCATCAGGCATCACAGAACTAGCTATATCTCGCCCATTCAAGTAGTCGAGCGGATTGGATGTTTGTGGTAATGAATTACCAATCCTAGGAGCAACAACACTTGCCATCTCATAGTTCCTTGGCAACATGAACTGCTCAGTAGGCCCCATTGAATCAAAATGGTTACTAGTTCGCAATTGGTTACACTGAGATAGAACACTAAATAAGCTCTGATCTGCATTACATCCAATGCTCTGGCCTGAGACACTTGCACTACCTGTACTATTCCAGCCACCACGAAGTGGATGCTCCCCAGAATACCAGCTCTGAGTTAATAATACATCATTATTCATGTGAGATTGGAGCCGTGCTGGCATGCGAACAGGATTAACAGGCCATTCTTGTAGGTTGACTGCTGGTACTTGTCCTTGTCTCGGAATCAAGTATGGACTTCCTTCAGAGTAAATGTCCCCTGATATAGATTGTTGCATGTAATTCTCACCTCGTCTCTTAAGCCCCTGCTCCAATGTCAGTGAAGGCTGAAGCTGCCTTTGGATATGCCCAGTAAAATGACCATTGTCAATGAAAACATTATTTGGTGATTGGAAATCTAACCGTATTGGTTTCTGTTCACGATGGTACGGTAGCATTTCTTGTCCTTTGATCAGAGATTGAAGCAACCCATTTCGGTCATGGTTTGGGTAAGAACTGAAGGAACCATCATTACACTGTCTGTGCAACAAATCTTTACCAGTGCCATCTTCATGCACATCAGAATCCAAATCAATCAATTGGGTCCGCTGAGTTCCATTAACCGGATGTGGGAGTAACAACTCACTAGTAGACGTGTATTCATGGTTCACATAAAATGAGTGTGGCATGCTAACTGCTGGCCAAGCATCTCTATTGGAAGAGATGGGAACCTCCTGGCTAATGGAAGCATCTGCAGTATTTGCATTACCCTGGTATTGAGATGCATTTGGAGAAGCATCATTCGATTTGGATGCCATATGATTACTTTCTGAATCCATATCTATGGGATTAAGATCATGGCCACCAGTGAGGGAAGAAGTCTGCTGTGGAGACTGATACTCTTGAGAGCCAGAACCAGAAAGTTCATTATCATAAGACTCTTGGTTTCTCATTCCATTCTGATCCCCAAGCAGAAATCTATCATGTCTCTCTTTTTCCTCATCCTGAATGCACCCATAACAAACCAGCAAATTAAACATTGAACCAACAAGGACTTTACAATCACATAGTAATAAGACTTGCATTCAACAATTTCCTACTGAATAATGAACCAACTAGATTATATCAGATGCAGAACTGAGCACATATGCACAAGAAAAAAGAAACTGTTGTCAGCTTAAGTATCTAACCTCCAGAATGGCTTCATATTCCCTTGCTCGATCATTCTGATAATCGATAATAGTATCATTATTCAATTCCACCTCATCCTGGATGGATTAAACAAACAAATAAGTTATATCATGTAATTTAGGGCCAGTTAGACTTCTACAGTAACAATATTTCTGCTTCCATTTAACATAATTGTTTCAGATGCAGACAACAAATCACATGCATCAGGAACATGGGAAGCATAAGGAACATGGGAAACATCAGGAAGGCAAGGGTAGCAAACCTGCATGTCAGATTCATGTTCACCTGCTTCTTGATCATTCTGATCCTGAAAACAAGTATTGTGGTTCAATTCCTCTTCATTCTGAATAGATTGAATAACCAACAAGTTAGATGTGTATTCTGCTGCCATCCAACAGAACAATATCAGATTCAGAAATAGGACATATGCACAAGGAAAAAGAAGAAGTAACAAACCTTCACTCCATATTCATGTTTTCTTGCTCCTTGATCACTTTGATCCTGAGGAAAAATCCCATGGTTCACTTTCTTCCCTTCCTGAATGCAATCACAAACCAACAATTAACCATGTAAACAAGGAAGATTCTTTTACTGTCGTGCATTTGCTGCCATCCAGTATCAGATGCAGATATAAGCATACATGCAGAAGAAAGGCAAATTTGAAGGGCAATGTATCAAAACCTCCACTAAAGATTCTAGTTGGTTCTTCATATCTTGCTCCAACGATTTGGTGATTTTACATCTCCATGACTGTCTCTGTCTCCAGTTTTCATATGCTATAGGAAGATCTTTATTTGCTAGTTGCAACCTATATCAGATTACCATTTTGAGACCAAGAAAATAAATTTTTGTGTTCGAAAAAGAGAATTTCACCATAAACAACTACCAATGCTCCTGCAACTTCTTTTGTTCCTCCTTCACAAATTCTTCATATGGTTGCACATGCAGTGTGTCAAGGTTACCTAACACACGGTTAAGGGACTTGGCCTGAATGCTTTTACCAGATTGCTTCATATTCTTAACAAGTTGATGCTGCTTCTTGCTTATCTGGAATATATCAAAGACAAAATTATCAGCTCAAAAGTATAACAATCACTAGAACTATGTATTCCCAAATTTACAATGCCTAGCAAGTTCTCCAAGCCATGATTAAGTTACTATACCACAAGGAAAAACATTACAGATTCTATAGCTAGTCAAGCATACATGATATAACTGAAGATACTATGCACACTCGTGTGAATGAAGTTGGCAGCTATATGAAACCATGCTCACTGCAGAACAAATTATTTAAGAATACTGGAAGTCAACATTAATCACTGAGCAATACATTTTAATTACATTGCAATGGAGGGCAATTTGCAAACAAGAAAGCTGGAAAGCATAAAGTGCATTCAATTAAAAACAAAGGATAAGAACCCCAGCCTTTATTGTGGTCAGGTAGATTATAGTAGGTAGAGCCCATTCCCTTACGCCCTTTGTCACCTTGAGAAGAAAATCAAGCACTATCCTATTCCATCATGGACTATAAAGAGAAAAGGTGAGATTCAACATATAAGGTTTATGACTAGTCCATGGTCAACTAACCTTCAAGCCAAAAGAAAATGATGTATATATATCAAATAATTAATTAATTAATCAAAGTATTTTATGATTACTATAGTCCATGGTCAACTAACCTTCAGCCAAAAGAAAATGATGTATATATATCAATTAATTAATTAATCAAAAGTATTTTATGGTACAAATTGGTTGATTCCATTATCTAAAAACTTGTGCATGAGTTATCAAACTATAAAAATAGTCCCACAGATAAATTTTTGTTCCTTGAAAATCATAAGGCCTGAATTTCTATGAGCAATATGCTGCAAGTAATAGCAGCATCTCAGTTGTGAACAATAAAAAGTATTCCAGGCATAAGTAAATCAGTAGTTAGATACATGATCAATTTCTGGCAGTTACATGTGTTCCCTGATTCCCTCACTCTAACTATCTTTCTCTGTGCATTTTCATGTGTTCTAAACGTATCAACTGTAGAATAACAATTCTCACAAAAATAATAGATTACTTAGTAAAATCTCAGACAATAGGGAGCTTAAACCATCTGCAGAATAGTAATAGCTATCCCAAATTCACCATTGAGACAAACTACAACCTTAAAGGAGTCTGATAAAGTACCAAGTTCCATATATAAAATTGATATCAACAAGATTCCAGACCTTTAAATAAGACATGTATTTGAAACCATCTGTGTGGTGGATATTGCACTTTTGTAGCCTTTCTCCTTTTCTGGGTACAGCATCATCTGATAGAACCACTGGCTTTGTACTTTTATCCTCAATGAAGCCCTTTTCATGAATTCTGACACTGAAGGCATAAGATTGTTCAACAATTATATAAAGATAGAAAGCAAGATAAAAACTAGAGTCTTTTCTACCGACTCTTTAAAAGAATAAAATTCTCATGTTAAACAGCAACCATATGCAGATGATTGCTGCACGGAGAAAAGAAAAGGAAGGAAAAAATCATAAATTATAAAGATTCAAAAACTCAAGAAGTAGACAAGGCATATGAAGATTACTATAAGTTAAGAAATAGTGATAATAGGGGAGCCTTCATGTTAAGTGGAAAGAATATGCACTGATTTAATAATGCAAAAAAGCAGGAAACCATTCCAGCATGTGGATGCTCCATCTAGTCCTCGTCAAAACCAGGATCAAACTCTCTTCTGATCCTTGAACCAGATAGAAACCGTGATGTAGGGGCCTGTTGCAGTTACCCCTTTCTTGTTACTTTTAAGGAGATACTGGTTCTGGCAAGATGATAGCTGAAAGAAAATTACACAATATGACCATGTCTAATGCAAAATCAGACAACTGGGACGTGAGATTCAGGTAGTGAGTGATCTAATAGTGACCTCAAAATTCATGTCTCAATCAACTAAAATTTTCCAATAAACAAATTAAAGAAAAAACTTCCAACCATTTATAATCAAAAGCCTCAACATTTATAAACCTTCCCATGTGAGAGCCACTATAAGTGCATTACAACAAGTCTTATTGCAGTAAGGTTAACTACCTTCTTTCAAGTTCCACACTCTTTGTCATCAAAGAGTTTTGATTGTCACTGCTGCATGCTTTCTCCTCTGCAACCAAAGAGGAAGATTCAGAGGAGGTAGCCACAGAATCATCCTCAAGTTCACGAAATCTTGACTCATTTGCTTTCAAGGAAACTCTCTTGTCTGCATCCTTTCTTGACCTACTTAAATATAAAAAATGTTCAGATGAGATTAAAACTTTCATGTAAAGAGATCAATCAAAGCACAATCTCAACAACTCATAAAAAAAATTAAGAACAGCAATTAGTATATTACAGATGAAAATTTAAAATTTTGATATATCAACACCTTCTTTGATAACTAGAAGCATAACCAAATTTCAAGTGAAACTAAAAGAATACTTGTATAAAAAATAAAGACAAAATAAAAAGTATAAATTGTCACAACATGCCAGGAGAAAAAGATTAAAAAATTAGAACAAATGTACAAAATCAATCATGTGAAATAAACGAGCATAAATAGACTCATCAAATATTCCCACTGCCATGATTCAAAAATGGATTGAATGGACAGATAACAGCCCAGCAGAAACAAAATGGGGAAGCTAAATTTCATTGGGCGCTAGATAGTGCAGCAATTAATCGTATTGTTTAGTTATAAGTTTTCATTCTTCACAGAAGACAATAATCACACACTACGTTTTCAAGATCTAGGTTCACAAAACACAGTTCACAAATCCAGCTAAAGTCAATATCTAGGTTGTCATCAAGTATCAACTCAAAGACACTCCTCAAATTGCAGCTTAGTTTTTCAAAGTGGCATCATAATGGTCTTTCCCATCCTTAAACTGTTTAGAATTGTACTTTTATAATGCCTAACAATAATTAATAGGGTTAACACAACAGTTAAGGAAGGTGGCCCAGACTAATATGTGTTCTTGAGTTCCATTATTGAAAAGATAAGTAAATAAAAATTTTGAAAATACATCACGCAAAGAAAGTATGCAGCAAGCATAAACCTCCTTATCTTCTGCAAAACTTCCTTTTCAGGATCCTTGCTGCTTTCCCAAGTCTCCTTCAGCTTCTGCAAAAAATTTATCATGCTGCCAAGAAGAAAAAGAAATACATCATATAAGCACATACACCAGTCAAAACAACAGAATTGAATGCATTAATAAATTAGAATGTCCAGCATACTCATTTCGGTACTGCTGTATCTCAGAGTAGTATGCTTTCTTATTAGACTTTATGCACAGCTCCTGATGAATAACAGCATCGGGGTGAAGATTTCCTGAACAAAGTAAATCACCCCTGCAAGCATACGTTCCAGATAAATAGTCTAACTAAAACTTCAGACTGCATCATATGCATTATCAAGATTCTTTAAAGACATTTAAATCCACAACTCTTTGGAATTCTTCATATGCCAACATTATGCATGTAAATAGTAAAGCATGAATGAAGCTGGCAATTGTAGTGGAAGCTGACGACCCAATCCATACAAAAACCATTCCTTTGAAAACCGAACTACTTAAACCAGGAACCAGTCAGAAGACCAATTTGGGCCTACCTGGTTCAGGTTTTTTTTTTCATGTTTCACCTTAAAAACCAATAAGAAATTTTTTTTTCCAACTAGGAAGTTAATTTTTAGAATTAAATCACTCACATCTTATCTAGCAAGTATTAGTGGAAAACATTCTCACTCTTACAAGGAAAAGAGTGGAGTCGTGACAAGTTTAAATAATGCGTCAAAAACACATACAAGATGCAGAATAAAGAATGAATGAAGAAACAAACTATTCCCACACAGAACATCAACTCTACCAATGAACACAAGAAGAACATTTGATTGTGTTTTTATGCACGAAATATGCATAAGTGTGCCTGGAGTGCAAAAGACTCCCCACCGTTTGGGGGTCAAGACTGAAGAGAAGGCCTTGCACTAGACATAGCCTTCTCCTGATTTTTTTGCAGAAATGCTGTATTCATTGTACAAACTGATGATGTTCCAGTGACAAAGGAGTCATCTCACTGTTGCACCAGCCCTTTCCTTTGTACCACATCTCCATAAGTTTTCCAAAAGGATGTCATTCTTTAACCAAATTAGCATTGCAGAAAATACTTGCCATTTGAGAAAAGGATTTCCAAAATGAAAGTTATCCCCAGCAAGTAATGCTTGCACAACTTCTTCTGCATCTGATCCCTTTGGTAGAAATTGCATAAGATATTCTCGATCATTTTCTGACAAGTCAATCTGCCAAACCTGTATAAGCTCCGCACAAAAGCATATAACCTAAGTTTGTAGAGAGAAAAGTATACACATAACAGAACCTACGAATCATATAATTATAATTACCTCATATGAAAGCACCTCATTCAAATTATCCACCTCAAAAATTTCTTGAGGAATAGCAAGAACATCTGCTAAGATATTGTGATGTTGAGGAGAATGATCAACAAATGCCCTCAGATCATTGTGACTTATGCCAATTTGTTCCCTTTTAGCAACAACCTTTTTCCGGTTGCCATCCCACTCCAGAGAAATATGAGACTTTACATTTAACTCATTCTTTGGTGATTCCAATTTTTTCTTTTTGGTTTTGTATTGCTCCCAAGAACTGCAACCTGCAATGCTGGTACCGTTAAGCCTTTTTCTTCGGTGATCAGCAGCCATTGGCAGAAGACGTTGACAAATCCTCAGGGGACGATTATACCAACATACTGATCAAAGAAAAAGAACACCTTCCCCCTCCATATGCTAACTGCAATGATCATTTAAATTACATTACAATTAACATGAATCTTCATCCATCAAGTTTTCCTCGCAAAACCTTAAAATTTTGCCGTGGACCTATCAACAGACATAATATCAACCACAATGTCTAAAAGTTTGGGTTTGAGCGAATGTGTGGGTGCATGTGAAACAACTACAAGAAATAAAAAGGTAAGAAAACAACCATTACTTATGAATGTCAATATAATTCAAAAAGCATCTGAATGCATCCAAGGGACATAAAGAAAACAAATTTGGCATAATCATAAGGCAATCTGATGCAACAAAATCTTGATATACATTAGTCAAATTTCCAGATAAGGTATAACTCTGAGTATCATTGAAACTAACAAGCGCATAAGATATGCAATCTCAAACCCAGAAGAAATACTGCAAGAATTAACACCATGAAGGATACCCACTGCGACTAATGGAGCCTTTGGATTAATAAAGATTTGTAACTCATCTCAAGCATTAAATGAGAGAGCAGTCATTACTAAATAAGAAGGAAGCCTGTCAAGCGAAATTAATATTTATTTATGATCTCAAATTGAGGTCTGAACTCTGAACAAGAAAAAAAAAAAAGAGAAAATAAGGGGCCAATTATATCCTCATGCTTGGCAGTATAAATGTCAAATTGACAAGGCATCAACTACTACTAAATGCTACTAAAGCACATACAAATACTTGGACATATATAGATATTGACATTAACAATATTCTAAATCGAAAATTTCTCATTTATGGAATAGAATATTTGAGATTATAAGTGAGAGAGTAGGAGATAGATTGGTGAATTACTTGCTGAAACAAGCTTGGAGTAATGACTCACCTCCCAACCAAACAGGATTTAAATTTAAAAATACAAATAAAAGAGAACCTAGAAAACTAGTAAAGTGCGGAAAACATCTCCTTTATCCAACAATGTAACCCAGCAAGATACAAAAGAAACCTAATTACTCAAAAGAAATCAATCTACAATCTCAAAAATGAAGAGGTAGAAAGCCCCAAATTATCTCCAAAGTCCACATAAAATCCCAAAACAAAAAAAAATCCAATTACATAGAAAACCATACTATGTAACATTAATCTGAATAGACAACACGCAGCTAGATAACTTCGAAAAAGAACTGGAAGCAGCGAAACCCTAAAAATTGAATTTTAAAAAGAGAAAAAAGCATACCCTTCAAAGAATGAGTGAATGTTCGTGGTCTCCGGCGCCCAAGCTAATCCGCCGCAGTGAAGGCTCACAGTATTAAGGCACAAACAACAGCAGGCGAGGAAGCGAGCTAAAGAGAGATAGAAAGAGATAGGTTTGCTTTGATTTTGAAATTAAATTCAAGATAATACCATGGGGCAATGGCCAGGTATTTCGAGAGAGATAAACACACACACAACACGACAGAGATTAGAGAAAGATCAGACGGAGGAGGTTTCTCGGAACGGTTACACTGAACATTGAATAGTTCATTCGCGCGCTCCGGTGCGTCTTGGCTCCCTCCATTTACTCCTTTGTGCTTAGTCTTTAGCCAATCGAGCCTTCCATTTTTTTCTCTCTTTTTTTTTTTTTTTTCTTTGATTAATCTATAGAAATTGGAATTTTATCTAATGATTCAGACCTAATCCGACACATGGAGATTTTTCTAAAAAAAATAAGATTTTTTTATTGATTTTAAATGTTGTTAATATTTTTTTTATATTTCATATTTTTAAATATTAAATAGAATAGAAAAAGTTCGCTAAATTAAAAAAATTCCAAAGTGATTTAACTTTTTGTTTTTTATTGATTTAAGAGAAATTTCATTTATATTAATAATAATAATTAAAAAATAAATCAGATTTTTATTTTTATTTTATTATTATTATTTAATATTTTCAGTTAGTTATTTAATTAAAATTATAAGGAAAAAATATTTTTAATAAAATTATTAGAAACTAAATATTTATTACATACTATATAATAAATTTATTTTTAATAAAAAAATTATCATTTAAATTAACATGCAATATATATACATGTAAAATTGGTAAGAAAAAGGTTAAATAAGTCATAAACTTTAACTTTACCTTTTCTATCAAATTAGATTATATCCATAAATTAATTATTATCTTTCATTATAAAAAAAATTAATATTAGATTTTAAATATTTGAACTTATATTAGCTTTGAATAGTTTATTTAAATTTCATTTATATTTTAAAAGGTCAATTACATATTTAAATTAACTAGTTTTATTATATGTTTATTTTATTTATAATTATTTTAATTTATATTATTTTATAATATTTATATTAATTTTTTAATAATTAATAATTTATCATTTAATTGAATGTATCAAAATATCATTAAAAATAAAAAATAATTATCTAAATATTTAATAGTTTTTTAAATATATAATTATAACAACTTAACCAAC
>CAOGCB010161866.1:0-10492 GCA_948266635.1 Cnidoscolus chayamansa | reverse complement strand
TTTAGAGGGGAGACAAAAAAAGAGAGCCTTCAAAGAGAAGTTTAAGGCCAAAACCGTCAGTGTATAAATCAATAATCCTGCACTTATACGAGAAATTATATAATAAAGCTGTAATACAATAGCCTGTGTAAAAATATATATATATATAATTTTTATAGAAAAACTATTAATAAGTTATATTTACTATCAATTATTTACTATTACTTACGTATAATCGAAGTTTCACAGTATAATTTGTGGCGGTTGTACACATACATTACATACATTAGCTCGTGATATTCCAAGAAAACCAACACCTAGATATGCATATATTTGAACTCATCTGTGCGAACCATCAACACGTACTCCGTTGGAAAAATATGTGTAAGGAAGAAGGGGTATCGAATCCATGCAACACCCCAAGACAACCCTGCATGCAGAAACAATCAAGACGATTCACCAAACGATTTGCCACGTCCCAAAACTGAACCTGCTTTTTTCACCTTAAATACCTACTACCACTCACTGCCCTTTCACCACAGTATCCCCTCTTCTCTTACCAATGGCTTACTCTTCTTTGCTCTCTCTAAGTCTCTGCTTTCTTCTTCTTCTCTCCCATGGCTGTTTTGCTCAGAGAGAACAAGATCCTGGATTTTGGCCAAGGCCATATGGCCCAGAACGCTATCAACGAGACGAGTGCCAAATCGAACGCATGAGTGCCCTAGAACCCTCTAGGAGGGTCCAATCCGAGGCTGGTGTTACAGACATCTGGGACGAAAATGATGAACAGTTCCAGTGTGCTGGTGTTATAATTGCTCGCCATACTATTGAAGAAAGAGGCCTTCTATTGCCGCAATACGTCAATGGACCCAAGCTCGTATACGTTGTTCAAGGCATGTAATCTCTTGTGTGTTACTGTTATAGTACATTTTTTTCGGTATGTCCAAGAATTACATCTTAATGCGATGAATTGCAGGTAGGGGTCTTCATGGGGCTGTATTACCAGGCTGCCCTGAGACATTTCAGTCATCACAATCGCAATCACAGTTTAGTCAATCACGAAGAGAGAGCCAGAGAGACCAGCACCAGAAGGTTCGACAGATCAGAGAGGGCGATGTCATTGCCTTGCCTACCGGAGTAGCTCAATGGGTTTACAATAACGGAAGGACTCCTCTAGTTTTAGTTGTTGCTGTTGACACCAGCAATCGGAACAACCAGCTCGATAAGAATGCCAGAGTAAGGACCATATGAAAAGCTGATATAGTGAGAGAGTTTTCTCCAATTCTTCTAACTTAATTTTATATGTTAACTATTCCAGTTATTCTTCATGGCTGGAAACCCGCAAGAAGAATTACAGATGCAGAAAGGGGTACACGAGAGAGGTGAGACAGGCCCAAGCCAGAGGCCGGGCAAGAAGGAAATGTCTGGAAACGTGTTTTCAGGCTTGGATGAGCGGTTGCTAGCTGAATCTTTCAACGTCAACACCGACCTTGCAAGAAAGCTAAGGGGCGAACAAGATTTCAGGGGCATTATTGTGAGGGTACAGCGTGGGCTTGAGGTGCTAACCCCACAAAGAAGCGCAGAAGAAGAAAGACAAGTTAGAGAGCAAGAACGGCCATTCGGAACAGGATCACGTGGAAGCGGCAGATACAATGGCGTAGAGGAAACATTCTGCGCAATCAGGCTGCAACACAACATCAACGACCCATCAGAAACTGACGTCTTCAACCCACGAGCCGGCCGCATCACCAACATCAACAGTAACAATCTCCCCGTTCTCTCAAGACTCCAACTCAACGTTCAGAGAGGCATTCTCTACAGGGTAAGGTTTTTTTTTTAATATTAATAATCAGTCCTGTTCGGACACGGAAAAAGTACTAAAGAAAATAGAAATTTGGTGCAGAATGCAATGTTGACACCATACTGGAATGTAAATGCCCACGGCGTACATTACATCGTCAGAGGAAGTGGTCAAGTCCAGGTGGTGGATGACAATGGAAACACAGTATTCGACGGACAGGTCCGTGCGGGTCAGGTGATAACAGCCCCACAAAACTTTGCGGTAATGAAGAGGGCAAGCGAGGAAGGATTGGAATGGGTATCTTTCAAGACAAACGACAATGCGAGAATTAACCAACTAGCCGGTCAGGTATCAGCAATCAGGTCAATGCCGGTGGATGTGGTGGCAAACGCATACCAGGTTTCGAGGGAGGAAGCCAGGAGGATCAAGGAGAGTAGGCGGGAAGTCACAGTGTTGAGCCCTTGGTCTAGGTCTCGATTCAATGTTACTGAGGGCAGTGACTAATTAAACAATGCAATTATGCAATTTTAATAAGTAAAATAAGCCTTATAGTTATAGGGCATAAAAGTACACCCACCACTCCTCCAGTCCCTTGGTTTCTTTTACTATGAATGTAATGTATGTGTACATAGCATGCGGCAGAATGGAAAGTCTAGCTAGCTATCAGAGTGCGAGTAAATAAATGCCAATAACGAAATATTACTTTCTTTACTCTTAATTTGCTCTTTTATTAGCTCAAATCATTGTGATTGTTCGATTTAATTCATTTTTAATTGGTTTAAACGAAGGAAAAAAAAAATCTATTATAAATGGAATCTATTTTTAGTCTAAAATCCGGAGTGGGATATATAAATTTAAGTATTAAATAAAATAAAATAAAATAAAATAAATATATATTTTTTTTATTATCAAAACATGTATATTTCATTTGGTTAATGCGAAGAGAGGCCAATTGGCGATAGATTTGAAAAGCGGTTCAATAAGGTAGGAAACGTGGAGGCAAATAGAGAAACGCGCCAATATCTGACCCCAATTCCTTCTGAGCTGCAAATCTCCCTAAACATGTGACTCGCTTATTGCTTCCCTCTCATTTCGCCCTCTCTTATCTCTCACTCACTCACTTTACGCGAACGTTGCTTCGCCTTCTTGATCTGCATTTTCTTCATGTGTCAATTTGCATGATCCATTTCACTCAAAACAACAACAACAAAATGAAATTTCAATGTTACTCCCTCTTGAAATCATATATGGATCTTCTTTTTTGAGATCTATCATGTCGTTGCCATGATTCCTGAGTTTTCAATTTCATCTCATTCTTGTTTTTCACCTTTTCCTTGCTTCGTTTAGGGCCAATCTTGAGAAGGTTGAATACGAGGAAGAAAAAGAAGGTTCATGAGAGGCCAACGGAGAAAAAAACATATGCATCTATGAAGACTTGGGCACGGAAGTCGACGCCGCACCACCTGATGCAGTTGTGTCGGTTGAGCTTCTTCTTCTGCAATTTTTTCAGATGGAATGGCAGATCCTGTTAGTTATGGGAATTCTGAGCGGGACATCGAACAAGTCAGTTCTTTCCTCCCTTTTCCTTTGGTAGCCAAAGCGCATTTTCTGGTATAATGACCAAACATTAGTTTAATAGGTCCATTTAGGGATTGTTTTCTTGGATGCCAAATATCGAATACAACGATTTAGGATATAATTTTGTTTACTTTCATTACTGCACCTAACCTGCATACATAATCAACATCGACAGTATGACATTTTCTCTGCGAAGAGTGAAATTTCGAACATAAGAATTTCTTGTGGTTTGCATTTCTTTTGGCTATTATTTCAATATTATTTCGTGTTTGATTATTTCTTTTTCTTTTGAAGGCACTTGTTACTTTGAAAAAAGGCACTCAGTTAATCAAGTACAGCCGGAAAGGAAAACCCAAATTCCGTGCATTCAGACTTTCCCCAGTGAGTTGCTGCTGTTTGCTGACACATTCAATTTTATTTTCACCAATCCATTTGTTCTAGTTAAGCCTTTTACTATGCAAATGTTTTTGCTGCAACGATGAAGGATATTGTTTCTAGGCAAAGTCCTTTACAAGGATAGAAATCAATAAATCATCCACTACCTTTTGTTGTCTGTATTTTGAATTTTTTTTTCTTGAGGCAAAGTCTAATTATGCTCTGGAATGTGGGTCTTCCCTTCAAAAGATATGGAAATATATGCAATTCCAAGTAGAAAGCGAGTCAAATTTTCATCGGTACTATGACAATCCAGCTCCTGCGACTTGAGTCTTCCTTTAGCCTGCCATGCTCATAAGTTGGATGATACTCGTGTTCTGAGTTCATAAGTTCTGATTTGAGATCTCATTTGGATTTTTTTTATCTCATCAATTGGATACACTGGGATACGTAGTTTTGGATTTAATAACCTGAAAATCTGATCTTGTCTGAACCACAGTCTAGGGTTTGTTTTCTATGTGCTTATTGCAGTTTAAATCGATCATCTATGTCCAGAGTGGACCTCTTGTGTTATGAGTGTGTATAATGTATCTTTCAATAGCCTCCTCAAGTGTATAAATAATTTCAATTTTAGTGATTTTAACAGGACGAAACAGCATTGGTCTGGTTATCACATGGAGAAGAAAAGATTTTGAGATTATCTTCTGTCTCACGGATAATTCCAGGACAGAGAACTGTGAGTTGAACTCCTCTCTTTGGGTTGTCGATATATGTTTTAGTTCACTTAACCTTCATTTTTTATGCACAAGTCCAAGGGGCAACTAATGGTCATTATCTGCTTCCCTTTGTATATATCTAAATAAACCTTTCTACAGGCTGTCTTTAGAAGATACTTACGCCCTGAAAAGGATTACTTGTCATTTTCGCTTCTATATAACAATGGTGATAGATCTCTTGATTTGGTTAGTGCCAGTAAACATTCATATCAAGTTTATTTGTGTTCATGTAATCTTAATAATGGATCCTAAGTTCAAATCTGACTGCCCTTGTTTCTTCCTATTCATAGATCTGCAAGGATAAAGTTGAGGCTGAGGTGTGGCTTGCAGGCCTTAAGGCATTGATAGGAAAGAACAGTAGACGTACGAGGAGTGATATTTCTGATGTGAGTTCAAAATTCAACTACATTTTACGAAGTCTGATCATAGATAATCAGGTCTATCCCATTAGGTCACCTAGCTACTGGTTTGAAGACATTTAGTTACTCTGAGTAAGATTGCCAGTGGGGAGGAATTTTTGCTTGTCCCCCCTTGTTGTGGGGAGACATTCTACTTTTTCCATTTCAAAAGTCACATAATGTATAGTTTTTACTCAATCCAGATGTATATTCAGTTGATTTCTACCAAAATGAATGAGTTATACTTTTTAGAAAATTCTAGTAAAATATTTAAAACACATAAAAAGAGTTGAAAGTTCCAAAAGCTGATATTTATAAAAGTTGCATGGTCTATGATCCTTTAGGATGTATTTCTCAACTTGAATTCATTATTTTCATGCTACACAGCCTCATATAACACGCCAGGTTGACAAAATATTTAAGATCTGGCATGAGCATATTAACTCTATTTGATCATGTCCTTGCCATCTGTGGGAAGCATATTTCTTACCATGAATTTGGATGAGAAATAAATGTTTACTTTTATCATTGTTGAAAATCTGTTTGCAGAAGTTCATTTCTTGAAAGGATTAATTTTGTTATCCATGTATTGTTTCTGCAGCTAACTGAAGGTGGGGATTTTTTTCAAAGTGGCCGTCATTCTGGGGCAAGTCTCGAGAGTTCTTCAAGCATTAATCGCGGGAGAGTGTCTATAGATTTAGGTTATCGTGATACTTCTTTGAGTTCAGCAAGCTCAGATGTGGGGTCGGAACGTGCAAATATGCAACTAAGAACAAGTGGTGGAGATGGTTTCCGGATTAGTGTTTCAAGCACTCCTAGCTGTTCAAGTGGTGGATCAGGTCCAGATGACATAGAATTGTTGGGTGATGTTTATGTTTGGGGAGAAGTTTGGAGTGATGTCGTTTCTCCTGATGGGTCTACAAGCTCAGTTCCTATAAAGAATGATGTTTTGACTCCTAAGCCCTTAGAATCAAATGTAGTTCTTGATGTTCATCTGATTGCTTGTGGTATGCATCATGTCGCTCTTGTAACAAGGCAAGGAGAGGTTTTTACCTGGGGAGAGGAATCTGGGGGGAGACTTGGTCATGGAATCCAAATGGACTTTAGTTGTCCTCGACTTGTTGAGTTTCTGGCAGTTACTAATGTTGACTTTGTTGCTTGTGGTGAGTATCATACGGGTGCTGTGTCTTCATCTGGTGACTTATTTACCTGGGGAGATGGTACACATAATGCTGGACTTCTTGGTCAAGGTACTGATGTTAGTCACTGGATACCAAAATGGGTTTCTGGCCCCTTAGAAGGACTTCAGGTTTTATCTATTGCATGTGGCACGTGGCATTCTGCTTTGGCAACTGTAAGCGGAAAACTCTTTACATTTGGTGATGGAACATTTGGTGTTTTAGGCCATGGAGATAGAGAAAGTGTTTCATTTCCAAAAGAAGTTCAGTTATTGAGTGGACTAAAGACTATAAAGGTTGCATGTGGCGTCTGGCATACTGCAGCTATAGTAGAGGTTATGGGCCAGGCTGGAGCAACTGTTTCATCTAGGAAGCTGTTCACCTGGGGTGATGGTGACAAAAACCGTTTAGGTCATGGAAATAAGGAAACCTATCTACTTCCTACTTGTGTCTCTTCCCTTATTGACTACAACTTCCACCAGATAGCATGTGGACATACCATGACTGTTGCCCTTACAACCTCAGGTCATGTGTTTGCAATGGGTGGAACTGCATATGGTCAGTTAGGCAACCCCAACTCTGATGGAAAAATTCCCAGCTTAGTACAAGATAATTTGGTAGGTGAATTTGTTGAAGAAGTCTCTTGCGGTGCATACCACATTGCTGTCCTGACATCAAGAAGTGAAGTGTACACCTGGGGCAGAGGTGCCAATGGACAATTGGGACATGGGGACACAGAAGATAGGAGGATCCCAACATTAGTTGAATCACTGAGAGATAGGCATGTTAAAAATATATCATGCGGCTCAAACTTTACTTCTAGTATATGCATCCACAAGTGGGTCTCTGGAGCAGACCAATCAGTTTGCTCTGGTTGTCGGCAAGCATTTGGTTTTACTAGAAAGAGGCACAACTGTTATAATTGTGGGCTGGTGCATTGTCACGCTTGCAGTTCCAAAAAAGCATTGAAAGCAGCATTAGCTCCAACTCCAGGCAAACCACATCGAGTCTGTGATGCTTGCTATGCAAAACTTAAAACTGCTGATACTGGTAATTCTAACATGAACCGGAAAAGTACCACCCCTCGCCGCTCGATAGACAGAGAAAAAATGGACAGGGGAGAGGCCAGAGCTTCAAGAGTTTTACTGTCTCCTACTACAGAACCCATAAAATACCTTGAGATAAAGTCATCGAGGCCTGGAACTAAATCTGAGGTTCCATCAATAGTCCGGGCTTCCCAAGTTCCAGCACTTCTACAACTAAAAGATATTGCATTTCCAAGTTCACTAAGTGCTCTTCAAAGTGCATGGAAGCCTGCTCCTTCAGCATTGTCTCAGCCTGCTCCTTCACCATTATCTCAGCCTGCTCCTTCACCATTATCTCAGCCTGCTACGAACTTAACTCAGCCTAGTGCTCACTCAAGACCCGCTTCACCATACTCAAGGAGACCAAGCCCTCCACGTACTGGTCCTGGATTTTCTAGAAGCATCATTGATAGCCTGAAAAAGACCAATGATATTTTGAAGCAAGACATGACAAAAATGCAAAACCAAGTAATAATTGCGACACATTTGTAATTCTTGGTTGCATCCTTGATCCTTTATTTGATTTGTTTGCTGGCTTAGGAATCTAAATAGAGAAGCTGACAATCAGAAATAACTTTTCTTTCTTTTCATATTTCTCTTGATAACTTCAGATTAATTTCTTTCTTTCCATATTTCTCTTGATAACTTCAGATTAAAACTTTCAAGCAAAAGTGTGATGCTCAAGACACAGAGATTCAAAAATTACAGAAACGTGCTAAAGCAACTGCTTCATTGGCTACAGCAGAAGCAACCAAGTCTAGAGTAGCCAAGGAACTTTTTAAGTCGATCACAGAACAGGTATGTTTGCTGTACTCATGAACTACATTAATGCTGTCCACATAGGCAATAACGAGTACAGTTTATGAGAAGTCACAAGATGAAACCTTTAAAGTCTTACTATAATGGGGACCAACTCTGTTGATGGTTCCTTGCTCTCCTGATTCGACCCTTATTTGGGTAGAAAATCAGTTGTTATGTTCTACCTTAAACTGATATAGCTGAAGAAATAGTGCAATGGCATTTGTGGTTCCTGAAAAGTAAAAAGAAAGGAAGAGAAAAATTATAAAACCAAAATTTTTAGATAATGCGGGTAATAAAATGTTATGACCTTCTTTACATTGTACTCATTATACTTTTGTGTATTTTCTCCACAAATGGGAATAGCCTGGTGTGTTATTGATTAGTTCAGAAGAAAGATGTCAATGTCCCCATTCTACTTATTTATTTATTTAGTCAACAGCTAATAAAATGTTATGCTTATGATTAGAAATTCTGTAGCTTCAGTGCCATGCTTTCCACAAATGGAACTGGTTAGACATCCATATATTGCATATGAGATGAGCACTGCTACATGCTTAGGGAATATGGATATAGTAGATAAGGACACAATGTGAAGTAGATACTTTAGTGCCTCATTTCCTTTTATGCATTGATAAAACATGTACTAGTATTTTTATATTTTGCATTTGGTAATACTAGTATTAAGTACTTCAGATGTATTGGAAATTAAGGCGCTTCCAATATAAAACCTCAAGTATGTAAAGAGCAATATATACTTTTTAACACTGAATATTTTACTTTGAAAATTTGGATTGAATTTTTGTACCATCTAAAATTTATTAAGAAAATCTCTATGGGAGAATTTGGTATGCTGCTGCTCACGATAACCTAATAGAAGTATGCATGCTATACAGCTATAAAGTGTGGCATTATAACAAATTAAGTAGATCTTCTTTGAGTGCATCAAACCTTTCTTAAATCTAGTAGACTTTCCTTTTGTGAGTAGTGGAATGAATCGGCTCTAGTGAGGAACAATCATTATGAGGAATGTAATATATGCCTTTATATGAATTTTTCTTAAACTCTGCTTCTAATTAGCCCATGCTTTGTTGCTTTGCTTTTCTTTTTTTGTGTGATCCAGGTAAAAGAAATGACAGCACAGTTGCCTCCTGATGTTCAAGAAAGCGAAACCTTTAAAGTTATGAATTCCCAAATTGAAACTTTATTAAACACATACGATACATCTGAAAGTTCTTTCTTAGCAGAAAGCTTAGACTCTGGCCAAAAAGTTGCATCTGATAAAACTTGCTTAATCAAAGAGTCCTCAAATCTGCAATACCAAGTGGACACCACTAAAGCTACTGACTTTTCAAATGATGATGGAAGTGTTCGTCGATCATCTGTTTCTAGTACTATACCTCAACAAAGCTCAGAAAAGTTGTCCAGAACACTTGAACCTTCATCCACAAGAAGGGAAGGAGAAAGTATCGAACAATTTGAACCCGGGGTATATGTAACTTTTATCCAACGTTCTGATGGTGTAAAGATCTTCAAGCGGGTCAGATTCAGGTACTTGAGAAAATAGTATATCCAACTGGACTTCATTATATTCAAATGCAGTATACATAGATGGATCTCCATAGAAAATGCAATGCAAGACTGAAAAAACACAGTTTAGACTTGAATTAGGATTTTATATAGTCCGTATATGAAATGAAAAAATTCAAAATAAGAAGAACTACTCTCCACTAGTAAGCAAAATGCATAATAATGAACTATATAAGCTATCTCTACCTTTCCTCCCGTCTAATGATTAGAAGGGTTGTTTGTTGTTTACAATTTGAAAAAGAACGTTTATCTTTCTCTCTCTCTCTACTAACCTTGTTTTGTTATTTTTATCTAATGAGTTCACTTCGATGTTTTTGTTCAACTGCCCTCAATGGTTTTGCAGTAAAAGGAGGTTTCAGGAGACACAGGCAGAAGATTGGTGGAAAGAAAACAAAGATAGGCTGCTGAGGAAGTACAGTCCACCAGCGGCAAACGCTGCTTCAGCTGGATCATCCTCTACTAATGCTGAAGCGCCCTCCAGTACTGCTGTATCAGCTCCAGCTGAATCATCAACAACTGCTGCTGAGGATACAAGTGAGGCAGGACCATCTGAAACATAGAATCATGATTTAGTAAAATTAGTGTCTTGCAATAACAATTTAGGATCAAGGAGCTGCCTTTTGACCCTAGAGTTTAAAATGTGCTAGTCTGTAAACAAACAATACTCTGTGTTCAAAAGAGAATTAGAGACGAGGATTGTGCTTGCGGATAAGTGAGAATGCTGCATTACATTGGAAGTGGATAGACAGAATGTGAATGAAGGTTCCTTTTAATCTATTTTGTGTGCTGCAATGAGTTAGATTGTGATAGGTGTAGTGTAGATAAACTTGTTAGGACCTTCACATTTGTAAAGCTTTAAATTTGTGACAATGACGCTTCCTACAGTTATATTTCTCTTTTTAAATTTTGTGTTTTCATTTCAGATCAATAAAGT
>CAOGCB010161854.1:0-14349 GCA_948266635.1 Cnidoscolus chayamansa | reverse complement strand
CACTACATCTGGTGCCTATAAATGAAAGAAACTAACGTTTGCTACGGATTCTCAAGATGAATCTAACTTGAAACTAATGCCCACAATAGATAGTTGCACTTGAAACTTACG
The DNA here is from genome assembly GCA_948266635.1 of Cnidoscolus chayamansa. Classification (NCBI taxonomy): domain Eukaryota; kingdom Viridiplantae; phylum Streptophyta; class Magnoliopsida; order Malpighiales; family Euphorbiaceae; genus Cnidoscolus; species Cnidoscolus chayamansa. The sequence continues at coordinate 14,238 of CAOGCB010161854.1, read as the reverse complement.
AATTGGTAAGCACAAAAATAATTTTATTTTATATCTGTTTCTCTCGGCTTTCTTGGCAGGTGATAAATATCCAAGTTCTCTAGATTTGCAGTCTGTCAGATTTTTTTTTGCCAATGATGTCTTAGCACAAGTTCTGCACCAGAAACTGGTTGAAGATCTGGGAAAGTGCTGTTCATGTTCATCAGTACTTGAAAGTTCTAGCAAGTACTGTCTACACCTTAAAAACATCAAATGAGGGACAAACAACGAAGGACAAAAGCATCTTATATACATTGTTTGGTCCTTATCGTTTTCCTCAACTTCCTTATCAGCTTTTATGAATGAGTTAAGAGTTACTCAGCTTCAAGGGCATCAATCTCATACTTTACTTCTTCTATATGTTCATTTATGGCAGTTACAGCATCCTGCACACCTCTAATGGCTTCCTTGAGTGCATTATCATACTCAGCATCTGCTTCTGCTTCTTCAGTTCCAGCAGCTTCAGTTATTTCATGGACATGGACACACTCATGCTCCATTGGTTTCGTAAATCTGCAATTTTCATGGCTCACCAGACGTTCCGATGGGCGACCAGCTTTCTTCAGCACCTGAATTGTTGCAGTCTTTGAAGGAAAGAGGCAGGAAATAAGTTGCACTTATTAGAAAAAAGAAAAAAAAATGCAGCCAGAGCCAGAAAATAATGAATTCAATCAAGTACAAGGACTTCTATACAGAAAAAAAAATATTAAAAATATTAAAGATTAAATAAATAATTAAAAATAAACATGCTAAGAAAAATGCATATTTATCATGTATGACTATCAAATTCAGCCCATGTACTTAACATTACAGATCTCATATTTCCATTCTTTGAAAGTGTGTCTCATTTTTAGTCTCTATTTCCTCTTTTTCATTCCTCTTTTTCACATTTCCATTCTTTGACTATCAGCTCAGGTGAATCCTGTATATTGGGCATAACCAAAGTATCTTAACATGACATCCACAGCTAGCAGTCACTATTACTCATCTGAGTTGACCCAATTGTTTTTTTGTATTGTCTTATAGTGATTATAAGATATCTTTCTAATAATATTTCGTTAATATTAATATAATAATTAATATAATAATTAATATAAATATAATAAGAAAATAGTAAATAATAAAAAAACAGGTAATAATTCCCATATTAGTAGAAAAACAAACATGATGAGAAATTCCCATCATTGCTTCAACGATAAAATAATTCCTCGCTACAAGCATAATATGGAGCAACGAAAATTCTTATATTTTCATGATCTAGAGGGATATAATTCTCTAATTAATAAAAGTACTATTGAAGCAAGGCAGCTAGCAAGGCTGGTTATTTAAGTTAGACTTTTAGTTTACTCTAATTTTATAGCCATTACCATACAAATTTGAATTGCATCCCACAAGTGATGAGCAACAATTGCAGCAAGCTCTTACTGACAGAAAACTGAAAGTATATGTAGACTCGATACTAGTCCAAAACCATCACAACATTGGACTCTCAAAACTGGTGAGGATTTGAAGTCCAAAGAAACTAAAAGGAGTAATTAGCAGGGTTTTAAATCGTGGTCGCAGCCATGTTCGCAACCGCGGTCGCAGGTAACGGAAACAGGCCTGTAACGGCTGTAACGTAACGGTAACGGCCTAGCACTAAGCAAATTTTTCAAAAATATTTGCAAAGTGCATAAAATGAATAGAAAATGCAAGATATAAGAAAGATTAATAAATATAATAATATAATAGGTATAAATACATCAAATAAAGACTATAGTATAAACATATCATTCATAAACATCATTAACTCATCAAGTTTCCTTTTATTCATGTTTAAAATAATTAATGTAAATTGTAGAATTGTAGACAGGAATTAGGAAATAAATAACTATCCTTATTACCATCTAAAAAAGCAACAAAAATTTAGTTTTTGGATGAAAGAAACCAAGAACTATGGAATAGAGGTCCTTTTTGTGATTAATCTTATAGCTTTAGGGGAGAAAAATAAAGTGAAATGAGTTGTTTTTTAGTAAAATTGAGAGGTTATGAAAAAAAAAACAGAGTTTTGCACTTGCTAATACGTTTGGGCAGCAGAAAATGAGTAGGTCTTCTATTTGGCATGTGAAAAGGGGAGGGAATGAATTATTGGTAACGGCCGTTACCGTTAAATAACGATCGGGCCGTAATGACCGTTACACCTGCAAAATTTGAGGGGCCTATACATAACGGGATAATAGGTAACGGGCCCCCTAAATCCCATTACATAATGGATGTAACGGCCATTATTTAATTCCATGGTAATTAGTGCCATCTGAAACCAATAAAGACCCTAATTAAGAGTCTAAAAGTAAAAAATAAAATATTTTAAGGACATAAAGACAGCTTTTCCAGAAAATCCAGAAATTACAAAATTGCCTCTGCTTCTAGAAAAAATTTGAACTTTCTTGCATTAAAAGATATCAAAGAAAGACTATTAAGGCGTATTTATAAGTTCCCAATTAAAATTTTTATCATTAAATATGTGCCAAATATGTCCTTTGTCACAACTACACCATAATTCTAATTTTTTCACTTATTTATATGCAACATGTTTGCATAGGGTATAGTAATATTTATCTCAAGAATATGAAATAAGCGAACCAAGCACCCTAAAAGCTTCTAGGACCACAACTTCTCTCGAAAAGCTCTTCTCTATCCAAGAGATTTTGCAAAGAGCAAAAATTTCACAATTCACACCATCATTGTATGTGCTATTACAACAAGAAGTTCATTTCTATTTAATTGAATTAGAAACTTGTCTAGTTCCCCAAAATTATCTATTTAACAGCATAAGATTAAATTTACCATACAATTCTCCACAATTTTACAGTCAACTATCACATTCAGTTGCCCTTCAAAAATACTAGCAACAATGCCTTAACCTTAAATTAGTTGGGGTTGGCTATGTAAACTCTTTTTTGCCGCTCATTGTTTCCCTCATTGTCATTTTAGGTCTCATCTTTCCTTTTTCACTGATTCCATCATTAGTTCATGACATTTCCATATTGGGAAATTTTATGATTTATGTTGTATATGACTAAATCATCTTAATTGATCATCTCTCATAATGTACCTAATGTGTACTATATTTTCTCTTCGACAAATGCAGTCATTCTTACTTTTATCCATTATTGTAATACCGGACATGTATGTTAACATTTACATTTATGTCAAACTCATCTTGTGGTGTATTGTATCTAACACACCCAACATTCAATTGTGGATCTAGAAATTTTTTTCTAGGATCAACATAAAAAAAGCTATAAAAAACATAATATTAATATCTTACAATTGGATTCAATGATGTGTAAAACCATCCCTAGTTATACATTATTAATGTTATTACGTGCTTTTTTCTATAGCTAAAGTCATTCATCAATTAATATTGGCACTTAAATACCTTAAATAAGAAGAAAACGTATTGGGTATCCTTGTTTAGTTTTAACTTTTATCAAAAAAGAAATTTTAATAGCCCAATGTTACATATTATAGGCATAAGAAAGGGAAGAAATGAGATAAGTGCGAGTTGGATGAGCTGGATAGAAGTGGGAATAATTGGAGGGGAAGTTGCAGGGCTCAAGTCAAAAGGTCGTTAGGGTAGTTACTAGAATTTGACTATAAAAGGAGTATTGTAATTCTGATTGGATTATGAAAAGAAATATCCAAACAATCTTTCCTACTCAATTCTCTTTCTGCATTCTCTTCTCTTATATACTTTTCTTATCACAATCCCTTTCTATTACTTCTTTCTCACCTAAATCCTAAATTTTCGACTACATTCCTAACACCCAGCTTCAACTAACCTGAATAACTTTGAATCTCTTATTCCACTAGGCAAAAATGGTTAACCTAAGTTATCTTGAACTACAATTATATATATCCTTTTTATATTTTTTGATGGGCTCACAAGGCCAACAATCCGATTTGTATATGGAAGGAAGAAAATCTAGGGGCTTTCCACAAGTAGGGTCAAACAATGAGAATCAAGTCTAGAAGGAATTGAGTTGGTGTATAAAAATAATGAATGTTTGTTAGGAGGAGTTGTCGGTTTGTTATGGCCATAAACATGTGCTGTAAGGTGTGGCCATAAACATGTGCTGTAAGGTATGTGGCGTGTGCTGGCAATAGTTGTCTATATATATAGCAGGTTAGAACCATTAGTCGCAATCGAAGAGTTTTTGTATTAAGAAAATAGAGGGAGAAAAGGGCAGGTTCTCTAATTCGAGTTGGTGTCATCAGTTATCAATACAATCTATTGATTCTTCTCTTCAACTCTACCTTGTGTTGCTTAGTAATCTATCATTTGGTATTAGAGCACCCAAAAACCATGGAAATGACACCCCCAAAAACAAGAATGGAATCTCAAGTGGACCACCTGGAAGAAGATGTCAAAGGGATTAGTGCAAATATGTCCCTCTTGATTACGCAAATGAGGGAAACACAAACCAACATACAATTGATCCTTAACAACCAAACCAACAATACTGATCGTGGTAAAACCCTATCAGAAGATGACCCGAACACCCAAAAGACAACCTTAACTGTTGCTAGAATAGTACTGGAACGAGAGAGGTACCCCCCCAAAAATTAGAGCTACCGGCATTTGAGGGAGAGGGAGCAGATTCTTGGTTCTTCCGAGCCGAAAGGTACTTTTCTATCAATCGGTTGTCGAAAGCAGAGAAGTTGGAGGCTATAGGAGTATGTTTTGAAGGAGAGGCACAGCCATGGTTACGATTTGAGGAATGGAAAAAGTCTTTTTCCCCATGGGAAGAACTGAAAACTCAAGTGTTGAACCAATTCGCCAGATTACAAGACGGGACGTTGTTGCACAGGTTCTTTGCAGTGAGACAGGTCGGTACGGTGGCTGAATATCGAACCCAGTTCAAGTACTTGGCGGCGTCGGTCGGAATGCTGGAAGATGAAATGATGGTCGCAGTTTTTATGAATGGGTTGAATGAGAAAATATCTGCTGAGCAATTGGTGTTGAACCCACGCTCCCTGAAGGACATCATCAAAACGGCAAGTCGTATTGAGAGGAAGAACCAAATTTTGGGTTTAACCCATTACCCGAAAACCCAAAGAGAACCCCCTTCAATCCAATACAAAAATGACGCCAAGACAGTAACATGGACCCCCACAAAACCCTACCATTCACCATCCAACCCCGCCCTCACCAACAAAAACCTAAATACAACCCCACCGTTACCCCCATTTCAAAAATATGACACTAGAGCACCAATACAATCCCCAATCCCTAGATTCCGTAAACTCACACCAGCTGAAGCACAATCGAAACAAGCACAGGGTTTGTGTTTTCGTTGTGACACTTGGGCCATGTGTGTATGCAGAAAGAACTACATGTGTTTTTAGTGAATGAAGAGGAAGATAAGCAGGGGAGTGATACAGACATACATAATGAGGTTAATGAAGAAACCTTGAATAGTGTTGAATTATCCTTGAATTCAGTGGTAGGACTGTCCGAACCCAAAACGCTGAAGTTGAAAGGCCATATTCATGGATTAGATGTGGTGGTGCTCATAGATTATGAAGCCACACATAATTTTATTTCTACTGGTCTAGTTGAAGCTTTGCAAATACCCATATACACGACGTCGCATTATGGCATTGTCATTGGTTCAGGGAAGCAATTGAAAGGGATGAGAATATGTAAAGAAGTGGTCCTTCAACTGCAAGAAGTTACCATTGTAAAGGATTTTCTTCTCCTACCATTTGGAAGAACAAACGTCATTTTGGGTCTGAAATGGCTAGCCATTGTGGGCGAAACTCATGATGATTGGCGGTGTTTAACTATGACTTTTGAGATCAGTGGAAAAACCATTCAACTGAAGGGAGACCCAAGCCTCACCAAAGCTTTAGTCTCTCTAAAAACTATGGTTAAAGAGTTGCAACAAGAGAAAGGAGTGTTAATTGAACTACTCCATGTGGCTGCCCTTCCGCAGAGTTCTAATAAATGCGAGGAACCACTTATTAAAGGGGTGATAGCAGACTTTTCTGATGTATTTGACAATCCTGCAGGGTTACCTCCGGTCAGTGGAAAGGAGCTTGCAATTGTGTTAAAGGATGGGATTGGTCCCATTAACGTACGACCATATCATTATCCTCATTTCCAAAAGGAGAAGATCGAGAAGTTGGTGGCTGAGATATTGGCAGCAGACATTATACGACCCAGTGTCGGCCCTTTTTCTAGGCCGGTGCTCTTAGTACGCAAGAAGGATGGCAGTTGACGTTTTTACATGGACTACCGAGCACTTAATCGAGCCACCATTCCATACCGTTTTCCCATTCCCAACATCAATGAAATGTTGGATGAATTACATGGGGCCAAGATTTTCACAAAGCTCGACCTAAAATCAAGATATCATCAAATACGCACAAGATAGCTTTCCGAACTCATGAACGCCACTACGAAATCCTGGTGATGCCCTTCGGACTTACGAATGCACCTGCCACATTCCAAGCTCTGATGAACAACATTTCCAAGCCCATGTTGCGTCGTTATGTACTTATGTTTTGTGATGACATCCTTGTATATAATTCTTCGTTGGAAGAGCATGTGCTGCATTTACGATCTGTGTTATCTCTTTTGTGAGACCATTATTTGTTTGCCAACTCCAAGCAATGTTGTTTCTGTCAATCAGAGGTTGAATACCTCGGTCATATTATCTCTGAGAAAGGTGTAGCAACAGACCTCGGTAAAGTTTGGATCATGGATGAGTGGACTTTGCCTTCTAACCCAAAAGAATTGCAAGGTTTATTGGGTTTAACAGGGTACTACCAGCGTTTTGTGCGAGATTATGGTAAGATTGCAACCCCACTCACCTAGTTGCTAAAAAAAGACGCTTTTGAGTGGTCAAACAAGGATATTGCGGCTGTCCAGTCACTAAAGACAACCATGAAATCAGTTCCAATCCTAGCTCTTTCTGATTTTGCAGAGATGTTTGTTGTGGAGACAGATGCTTCTGGAATTGGCCTTAGGGCAGTCTTATCTCAAAGGGGACGACCAATTGCCTTCTATAGTCATGTTTACATGGAAGAGCCCGTTATAAATTCGTATATGAGAGGGAATTGATGACCATTGTCCTGGCAATCCAAAAATGGACACTACCTGTTGGGAAGACATTTTATTGTTTGTACTGACAAAAATCACTATGTTACATAGAGCAGCGCATGGTAGCTACAGAGTATCAATGTTGGCTTATCAAGATAATGAGCTATGATTTTGAGGTGCAATACTGACCAGGCCTGGACAACAAGGTGGCAAATGCTCTCTCCCGCATCCCTCATTCCACCGAGTTACATGCTATTTCAGTTCCATCATGGGTGGACTGGCCCGTGTTGTATCAAGAGATTACCATTGATCCTGTTTTCAGTACCATCAAGCAGTCTTTAGAAGCATATCCAACTTCTAAACCCAGTTGGACGTTGGAGAATGGTCTTCTATACTTCCGAGGGAAGCTTGTGGTGCCACAATCATCCACTCTCATCCCAAAACTCCTCCAGGAATTTCATGGAAGTCCTATAGCTGGCATTATGGATTTCTGCGCACTTACAAGCAACTGTCAAGCGAACTTTATTGGGAAAGAATGCGTACAACCATTAAGCGCTTTGTAGAAGAATGCCCTATTTGTTAGAAAAACAAATATCAAACATTGTCTCCAGCAGGCCTTTTACAATCTCTTCTCGTTCCTCAAGCTGTTTGGGAAGATTTGAGTATGGATGTCATTGATGGGCTTCCAAAATCTCATGGTTTTGACTCTATTCTTGTGGTCGTCGACCACCTGAGCAAGTAAGCTCATTTCATTCCCTTGAAACACCCATATATGGCAAAGGTGGTGTCTGATGAGTTCCTCAATAATGTTGTAAAATTACATGGTTTTCCGAAGTGTATTGTCACTAATCGTGACAAAATCTTTCTCAGTAATTTTTGGACGGAGATGTTTCGCCTTCAACACAATGCATTAAAGTGCAGCACTGCTTACCACCCTCAAACCGATGGCCAAAGTGAGGTAGTTAATCAGTGTCTTAAGACTTATTTACGTTGTTTCATTGGGCAGCAGCCTCATCATTGGTCTAAATGGATTGTTTGGGCTGAATACTCATATAACACTTCCTATCACACATCTACAAAGATGACACTGTTTAAAATTGTTTATTGTCGTGACCCGCCTGCTTTGGTTCGCAATGCTTACACCACAACCAGCAACTCTACTCTGGAGGAACTACTGTTGCAACGAGATTTAATGTTAGATGAACTCAAGGAATTGTTAGATATGGCACAGAATCGCATGAAACAGGCAACTGATAAACATAGGAAAGATGTAGAGTTATTGATAGGTGATATGGTCTATTTGAAGCTGCGTCCTTATCGTCAAAGTTCTTCGTTATTCCGGGCCATTTCCATTGATAGAATGAATTGGAGGTGTTGTGTATAAACTTCAGCTGTCGAATACTGCACTTATTCATCCAATTTTTCATACTTATCAACACAAAAAGGCTTTAGGAGCCACAGATCAAGTGCAACCCCTACCCCTAGGGTTATCATCAGATATGGATTGGGTTGTTGAACCCGAGAGCATTTTAGCCACTCGTGGACATAGTGCCGATAAGGAATTACTTATTCAGTAGAAGGGACTACCTAATTTTGAAGCCATGTGGGAACCAGTTCAGATGATTAAGGAGGTGTTCCCAACCTTCCACCTTGAGGACAAGGTAAATGTTGATTGGGGGGGTATTGATGGGCTCACAAGGCCAGCAATCCAATTTGTGTATAGAAGGAAGAAGTCCAGGGGCTTTCCGCGAGCAGAGTCCAACAATGAGAATTAAATCTAGAAGGAATCGAGTTAGTGCATAAAAATAATGAATGTTTGTTAGGAGGTGTCGGTTTGTTATTGCCATAAACATGTGCTGTAAGGTGTGTGGAGTGTGCTGGCAATAGTTGTCTATATACATAGCAGGTTAGAACTATTAGTGAGAACCGAAGAGTTTTTGTATTAAAAAAATAGAGGGAGAAAAGGGCAAATTCTCTAATTCCTGCTGGTGTCATAAGTTATCAATACAATCTATTGATTCTTCTCTTCAACTCTACCTTATGTTGCTCAGTAACCTATCATATTTCTTTTTCCTACCAATGTGGGACAATGAACCCTCTTGAAAGCAGTGGATGTCACTCTTCCCAACTAATTTTGTAATGTCCTTATTGCAACCTTAACGTGCTAAGGTATAATTGCTAAACCAGGATTAACCATCATCCTAGTGCCTTGAACGGCTCCTGCTTGTCCCACATGTAGCCCTTTCCTCACAACACCATCAACTCCATGTAATTTTCTAATCAAGGTGGCTTTAATACCAACTGTAACACCCCAGCTTCAATTGACCCAAATAACTTTTGGACTCATTTTTCCACTAAATTCAAAAATAAAAAACCAAGTCATTTTAATAATTTTAGCTAAGATTATATAATTCACTTTTATATTTCTTTTCCCACCAATATATATAAGGATTTTTTTAGTAAAAAAAAGGGTTGATCTCTTTTAATTAAGTGCATCTGCATCACAATATTCACTCTTATATTTGTCCTAACCACAGATCTACGTAACTTAACTTTCATTTTTAGGAATCTTATGATTGCATAGCACACTAGTTGCATTCATCCTCTTTTGATCCTTTTGAGTTGCATATTTCAAATTTATGAGCCATGTGTTGAAATGTTGTTTACCATTTTTTAATAATAGAGTAGTTTTCCAGATTTAGATGAGAAAGAAATATAGAGAAATGAGAAGGAGATAAGAATTAGAATAGATAAAAAGAGAAGGTTAGACTGAGAGAAGAATGAGAAGTTCATTTGATTCTTGAATTCCTCTTAGTTTAGTACAAGCTGTATATACTGGAATTAGTCCAGTAACTTCCAGTAACTAACTCGACAATGAGTCCAGTAACTTCCAGAAACTAACTCAACTAACTTTGACTTTTAGTCAAAGTTTCTTTCCCTCCAAAAGTCAATTACACTTAACTACTTTTATAGGTCTTTCTTCTTATGCTATACGTGACAATACCCTCCCCATGAGGGTCCCCAAGAAGACTGAAAAGCAAGGAATTGATGTGTAATAAAGTTGTAGTCCTCCCAAGTAGCTTCTTTAGCGGGGAGGTGAGCCCATTTAATCAACCTTGTTCTCTCAACAATCTTCTAGTCTTCAAACCTATTCAGGACCCACTACCACTGTATCCTCATGAAAGGTTGGCAAGTCTTGTAGAACCACTGCCTGCTCCCCCACCTTCTTTTTCAGCAATGACACATGAAACATTGGGTGAATGCTGGCTTCCGATGGGAGTCGTAATTTGTAAGAGACAGATCCAACTCTAGCTGCTACCTGGTAGGGTCCATATAACGAGCAGAAAGCTTGAACCCTTTCTATAAAGAGATAGAAACCTAGCGATATGGTTGGAGTTTGAGATAAACCCAGTCTCCCACTTCAAATTGTCTTTCACTTCTCTTTTTATCTACGTATTGCTTCATGCGAATTTGTACTTTTAGCAAATTGTCTCTTATCAGCTGAGACATTTGTTATCTTTTCTGCAGTAACTCTTCTACAACCCCCACTACACATCCTTCATTAGGAACCAGAACCATAGATGAGAGCCTTGTAGCCATATAATGTTTCCAAAGGTGACATGTTGAGACTAGAATGGTGCCTGGTATTGTACCACTATTCTGCCAAGAACAGCCAACCCATCCATGAGTGAGATTTCTGAAAACTCAAACATCTTAAGTAACCCTCTAACCACTGATTCAGTCTCTCTGATTGCCCATCAGTTTGAGGGTGATAGGCTAAACTGAGAGCTAGAGAAGTGCTCAGCTTGTTGAACAACTCTTGCCAAAACATACGAGTGAAAACTTTATCCCTATCAGTTACAATAGTTGAAGCAATCCATGTAGTTTGCAGATATTATCCAAGAAAACTTGAGGTATGCTAGCTGCTGTAAAAGGGTGTTTAAGAGCAAGAAAATGTCTACATTTGGTGAATCGACATATTACCACCAATATGGTATCCTTCCTCTTGGATCTGGGAAGCTGCTCAATGAAATCCATTGTGATCTACTGCTAAGCTTGTGAAGGAATTGGCAGAGGTTGCAGCTATCTAGGAGCACATGCTCACTCTTACATCTAGTACACTGTCACAACTGTTCACCCATTCCAGAACATCTTGAAACATCTTAGGCCAATAGAAGTGTCTCCTAATACGAATATAGGAAGCACTGCTTCCTGAATGACCACCTAGCTGAGAATTATGATACAATTCAAGAAGTTGCCTCCTTAAGCCTCCTTGACTGCCCACATTCAACCTCTTCTTGAAATATAAAATACCCTTATTACCCTGGATGAGCAGTAGCATCTAGGGATAGATGTGCAATAAGCTCAGAAACTTAAGCATCTCCCTCATAGCTTTTGACTAACTGAAACATCCAAGTTGGCTATATAGATCAATTGGAGGCCATCAAGGTCCCTTCTTGGCCATGAATTCTTGATAGCGCATCAGCTAATTTGTTTTCACACCCCCTTCTATAAAGAATTTTATACTGAAATCCAAGGAGTTTAGAAACCCCCTTGACCTGCAAGTTACTGTGCAGTCTTTGCTCCAGCGAGTGCTTTTTGCTCTCATAGTCAGTCTTGATAAAAAAAAAACTCCCCTTTCTTCAAGTAATGCCTCCATTTTGACATGGCAAAAGTAATAGCCAGTAATTCCCTCTCATAGACTGAAAGTGCTCCAGTTCTAGGCCAAAAGCCTTAGAAATAAATGTTATAGGGTGACCTTTTTGCTGCAATACTACTCCCATACCCGTTCACTAGCATCTATCTCCACCATAAGAGGATGAGAAAAATCTGGCAATGCTAAAACTGGTGCTTGAGACATAGCCTTTCTCAAATGTAAAAAGGCTTTTTCTACCTCAGGAAACCAGCTGAATGCATCCTTCTTCAGTAACTTGGTCAAAGGTTTGCTTATAACACCATAGTCCTTCACAAACTTCCTATAGTACCTTGTCAAGCCTAAAAATCCTCTCAATTCCTTAACTGTTGCAGGAATTGGCCAAGAAAGCATTGCTTGAACCTTAGTAGGGTCAGTAGAAACCCCTTGCTTTGAAATGATGTGTCCCAAGTAGTCTTATCTCAGCCTCCCAAAAGAGCACTTGTTCTTTTTTGCATAAAGTTGTTGTTGCAGTACGTTGAACACTTCCTCCAAGTGTATCATATGTTCTTCCCAAGTTCTGCTATACACCAAAATGTCATCAGCAAACACCAATACAAATTTCTTAAGAAATGGTTGAAATATGTGGTTCATAAGGGCTTGGAAGGTGGTAGAGCATTAGTCAATCCAAAGGGCATCACAGTAAACTTATAGTGACCATGATGAGTTCTAAAGGCAATTTTAGAGATATGATGGCAGTCCATTCTGATTTGATTGTATCCAGCCCTTAAGTCAATTTTAGAGAAAATGGAAGCCCTGTGAAGCTCATATAACAAATCATCAATAATTGGTAATATGAAATTTGTCTTTGATAGTAGGGTCATTCAGCCTCCCATAATCAATACAAAATCTCCAACTTCCATCTTTTTATTTTCACTAGCAACACAGGAGAAGCATAGAAGGGCTGGTACTGTGTTGTATGACTCCACTCTTCAACATTTCATCAACTAGTTTCTCTATTTCCCCCTTCTAAAAATGAGGATACCTGTAATATCTCATATTGACAGGTTGGGCAGTGATCTAAATGGAGGCAGCTGGTTAGGTTCCTGAAATACTGTCTTATATTTCTCCAAAAAAGACAGTAATGACTCCTCAAACTCTCCATTTCCCCCCATAGTTTTATCCTCCAGCTGTCTTTTGGGTTCTTCTACTATGTTGCTTAATTGCACATAGAGAATAGGTATCTCCATATGATCCAATCCCTGTTTGTTTAACTGTTCCCCAGTTATCCAATTCAGATTTTCTCCCTCAAACACTTCTTCTATCACAGCCTTCAGTGTAATGATCTAACCCTCTCTATTAATGCTTACTTTAGACTCCTTAAAGTCAAACAAGATGAGATTGTGGACTTTCATCTAATCCACCCCTAGTATCATTGCGAAACTCCCCATAGGTAACAATCTAAAGTCAAAACTGAAGCTATGACCCTGCATTTCCTATCTAATTCCTGGTGACATGCTAGAACAAATGACTTTCCTGCCATAAGCCACTGTTACTGCAATTTTAGATGCTGTCACTATTGGGATATTTAGTTCTTCGGCTATTCCCTCATCCACAAAGCTGTGGGTACTCCCACTGTCTACTAAGATCAATAACTGTCTATTTTTATATCTCCCCACCAATCTAATGGTTTGTGGTCCTAGACTTCCCTCGAGAGCATGCATAGACAGAGGAGCCTCTATTGGAACGCTTCCTATGTCTCCCTCATTATCTTCACCCTAATTTTTCTTCCCTCATTGCTATCTCTTTCTCCGTTCCTAGTAACTCAATGTCATTTTCACCTTGCATCACCAGTAACTAACTCAATTAACTTTGACTTTTAGTCAAAGTTTCTTTCCCTCCAAAAGTCAGTTACACTTAACTGCTTTTCTAGGTCTTTCTTCTTTTGCTATACGTGACACCATTTTGTTAATGGAGTCGATCTTCATAACATCTTGAGAGTTGAGAATTTTAATCATGCATGTTAAAACACCAAAAATTCTTTCGAAAATTTCAGTCTATTGGTTCTATCTAGTCATGTCAAACTTGAAAACAGAACATCGCATTACTTCAGTCTAGAAGATGATGGATTCCTTATGACTATTATAGGTAGTTGCAACGGGGAAGCAAGCAAAATAAGTTGAGGCTTGAATTAGTTAGCTTACTCTTTGTTTTCCAATGACCTCAAAGATAATTTCTATAAATTTTTGTTTTTCCCCAAAGAAAATACAATTATAAGAAAACATACTTGATAAATAGTAAAAGTTATGACAAGCCATTAAACCGCAAATAAGAAGCATCCATTTCAGATTATCTTCTGCCTCTATTTTGATTTTTACAAAAATAAACTAAAAACAAGAAGCTTATTTTGGTTTGCAGCATTAAAAATTTCAACCAACAGCAGCAAACAACAATTCACATCAATATAAAAGTCTGCAATGCTAAAAATTGGATATAT
>CAOGCB010161006.1:0-10924 GCA_948266635.1 Cnidoscolus chayamansa | reverse complement strand
AGACCTTAACTGTATTGTCATAATTTCAATTATGGAAGTTTTTTTCTAAATTATTATAATGCTTGCATGTTTTATTATAATAATTTGATATCCCTAGTGATCCGTATTTATGAAAATTAATAATGAATTAAGACTATTATAAGTTTGACGGATGATTATGAAATGATCATGTATAGGGTGATACAAATCAAACTTATAAGTACTTGTTGGAGAACAAGGTACTGGATAGACCTGCCATGAGATCACTAGATGGATTAAGTGTCATAAGTAATTTCATAATAGTTATGTCATTGAAATCCTCAGACTTGAGATTATCATAGTTTTCTACATGAGAGACATTATGTTTTGACATAATCAAACTTTACTTTTAATCGGAAAATCATAAAGGTTGTGATTGAACATGATGAAAATCATGTGGAGGAAAGTGTATAATCAAGATAGAATTTGTCCCTCTCTTATGAGAGAGATATCTTATGGGCCCCTCGATAAGTTGGACTGAGAAATACATGGCCGTGCTCAAATGAATTGATATAGTGATCAATGTCATTTGATTTTATCAGTCAACTTTGTAATAAAAAAACTTCACGTTTGGACAATATAAGTGTGACAGGGATCATGACTTATGTTCAAACTAGATATCGTATGACAAAAGGATTATGACATGTTCTATTAATTAGGTTGATATCAGACTACTGATTTTATATTATTTAGATAGTCATAATGTCTTGTTAGAGGCCACTTATGACTTGTGGGTTTGCAATGGGATTGACCCACTGCCAACATAATATAAATCTATTGGGTCGCACACTAGAATGTATTGAACGTATCATGTTTAATTTGGGTCCTTTTAATTTTAAGTATTTGATTAGAATACTTATGTCAGATACTTAACCCTAATCAAATTCGATTAGGTTAGTGTTAAGTGATATGTTATAAAAGGGGTCCTTACCTGCATTATTCAACTAACAAAGAGTGAGCGGCCGTTTTTGAGAAAAACGCTGACCAAAGAGTTAAAACCCTAAATACTGAAAGGAACTAGCACTCTACGCTGCTCAGTGACAGTCGTTCGTTTGTGGATACCAGCAGAGGGTGGTCGTTCATTGAGCAACACCTATAGTCTGATTTCCAAAGTTTTCTACACTACAAGAGGTAACTATCATATCCCTTTCATCGAATTAGCTTGAATCACATGGATCCTTGGAGGGTTTCGTATATTATCCATTGCGTTTAATTGT
Organism: Cnidoscolus chayamansa; assembly: GCA_948266635.1. Classification (NCBI taxonomy): domain Eukaryota; kingdom Viridiplantae; phylum Streptophyta; class Magnoliopsida; order Malpighiales; family Euphorbiaceae; genus Cnidoscolus; species Cnidoscolus chayamansa. Next base: position 9,689 of record CAOGCB010161006.1, on the reverse strand, counting down.
TTTACATGGTATATGAAACCTAACAACCATTTCCTTATCTCATCCCTCATGAACCGAACCATTAATGACCTACGTCTAGCCGAGCTACATTCATCTCTTGCCTAATGAAGATCGAACCATCCTTATCATGCCTTCATAAAACCGTGATAACTAATCCATCTTCTTCATCTTCATCTAACCGAGCCATTATTCCATCCACCTGTGATCCATCTCCTTATTTCTCCACCTTTCAACTGAGATACATCTCTCACTTTAATCCTTGACCGAGCTTTCAATCCCCCTCCCCCCTATTTGACCGAGACATATTAGTCTCTCTCTCACCTTCAGCTATGATACACACTTCTCCATTGAGATTCACTCTTGGCTGAGTCTTTCAAACGAAGTCATGCTTCTCTCTTACGGCCAAGACATGCATTTCTCTTTCCCATACTTCACTTTCTCTCTTTAAGTTTACCTTATACTTTTCTACTAATTCCGCTTCCTAGTATTTTCATTCCATTTAAACTCATTTTCATGCATATTTTTACTCAAAAACACTTCATTAAACATCATTAGACATTATTTAACCTTAATAGGTTCATCTAGACACCTACATTGTGTTTTAACCTCATTTATCATCATTTGCAGTATTCATCATCACACATTACTATTCATCGTCTTCTACTTTTGTAATCCTTCCCATCTTTACCTCACTTCATCAAATCTAATATGCAATCACATTCCCATTATCCTCCAATTTATTTACATGCATAACATCCTATTTTAACATCATTAAACATGCATTAATCTATTGTCATCAATAATCGGTTTCAAAAATCGAAACTTCACATTTTTCATTAAATCCTCTTTAATCCTTCACTTATGTCATATTTTCCACTCATCAATCCCCAAACAAGTTAGAAGGAAGTTAACTAACTTGTTTTGAAGGAGATCGATAAAGGAGAACTCAACTTTTTCAAGTTTTCTCCCTCTGGTGAGCTTGCTTCAAATGAGATGAAGCTTGCTCAACACCAATTCTTGCTTTCCTTTATCTTTCTTAAGGAGTTCCTAACTTTTTTCTTTTCCTTTTCTTCTTTGAGTAGAGCTTTGGTGTTTTGTGGGGGATTTGGGCATATGAGTATCGATAGCAGGAGAAAGGTTTGACCAAAACATTCTCCTGTCGTTGCCTTCTCCCTTTTTAAAGGGAGATGGCTCGACATTGGCTTGGGCACCAAGCTTGTGGTTCGGTTCCCAGCCTACGTGCCCTGCTATCTTACCATTTTACCCCTACTCTTTCATTTTTATCACTATTTTACCATTTCTATTATTTTTGTCGTCTTTTGGCATTTTCATTTACTTTTTAATTACTATTATATTTTCTTTGATATATTTACCTTTATGCACTTTTTGGCCTAGTTTCTGAATATTTCAAGAATATTTCGTCCCAAAAATTTAAATTCCGATAACAGAAAAAAATTGGGTGTTGCAAATTCTCTCATAGTAAGCAATTGGAACGGATCCTCCTCAGTCACATCTCGCATCTAATTTAAGCAAGGTAATGGATATCCTCCTTAAGTGGAATAAGGAGACTTTGGCAATGTGTTTCAGCATAAGAACAAAATTCTAGCCCATCTAGACAGAAGTCAGCACAGTAAGGAGAAACAATATTATGAAAAACTCAACCAACTAGAAGAAGAGTTGAAAAAGGATCTAGACTTGCTTCTACACAGAAAGGAACTGATCTAATATCAAAAATCCTGCTCGGAATGGATATAGGCTAGAGACAGAAATATAGCCTACTTTCAGGCCAAGAAAATCACTCGAAGGAGAATGAACAAAATTGTTTCCTTAATAAATAATACAAGTGAATGGGTCAGTGATGAGGAGGAGCTCAAAAAGCTAGTTTGTGAATACTATCAAAATTTGTACGAGGAAGGGGTTTCTAACCCGAGTTTCCACATCAAAGGTAGGTTTCCTAAATTAAGGGATGCAAAGATGAGCCGTTTCTGTGCACTTATAAGTTTAATTGAAGTCAAGAAAGTACTCTTTGATATGAAGCCATAGCACTCTTTGATATGAAGCCATGGAAAACACTCGGACTAGAAGGATTCCATGTTGGTTTCTTTCAAAAACACTGAATACTACAAGTCTCTCGCTAATGTCTGAGGTGAATAAAGTCATGAACAATATGAAGCCTACTCTGATCACCCTAATTCCCGAAACAGTAAATCCCATTGTTCTAAATGACTTAAGACTGATCTCTTTGTGCAATGTAGTCTATAAAATTATCTCTAAAATTATTGCAAATCACATTAAATGTGCGTTACCTTATATTATTTCTCACAATCAAACAAGCTTTATCCCAGGCAGGAACATATTAGATAATATCTTAATTACACAAGAGGTCATTCATTCCATGAGGAATAAAGGAGGGAAGAAAGGATTTCTAGAAGGCATACGACCGAATCTGTTATGGTTTTTTAAGGACACTTTGATGGATGCTGGTTTTCTTGATAACTTTGTTGATGTAATAGTAAACTGTGTTTCAACTTCTTTTATACATGTAGTCTGGAATGGAGAACTGACTGATCCTTTTTGACCACAAGGGGACTGCGGCAAGGATATCCTATCTCCCCCTATCTATTTGTAATTTGCATGGAAAATCTTGCTTATGCTATCAGTGTGGCGGTGTAGGAAAATAAACGGAAACCAATCATACTGAATAAGGACGACCCACTACTAACCCATCTTTTTTTTTTCAGATGATCTAATCATTTTCTCGGAAGCCACGACTGGACCAAGTGGATGTGATCCAGGGAGTCCTAAATGATTTTTATGCAAGCTCAAGACAAAAAAGTTAATGTGCCTAAATAAAAAATCTGCTTCTTAAAAAATGTAGGGAGCAAAATGAAAGTAGAGCTAAGCCGAGACCTGGGAATCTAATGCGCAGAGGATTTAGGAAAATATTTGGGTGTTCCCTTGCTGCACAACAGATTTACCAAGAAGACTTATCAGTACATCATTGATAAGATGGGAAATAAAATGTGGTCTTAGAAAGCAAAGTCCCTATCACTGGCAGGAAGGGTCACACTAGCCTAGGTAGCACTTAGTTCTATTCCTAATTATATCATGCAGTGTTCTTATTTACCCACTGCTATTTGCAAGGACATTGATAAGCTGTGCAAGGGTTTTATATGGAATGCAAGGGGACGACATAATGGCATGAGTAAAGTGCCATGGGATACTGTTAGAAAACCAAAGAGCATGGGAGGTCTTGGCTTTAGGAATGCTAGGGACACGAACTTGGCATTCCTACTAAAATTAGTAATTGACGCAGAAGCACTATGGGCATGCATAATGTGAAGCAATTATGGCATTCAGCTAGGAAAGCCAAGGCAAACATTATGAAAGAGACGGGTTTGAACTTATGGCGTGGCATCAACACAGTTTGGAAACATCTGAAGGACTGCATGAGCTGGGTGGTGAATGACGGCAGGAAAGCCCAGTTCTGGCTTGATGAATGGCTGACCAATGGTCTAATCCTTCAAGAGGTCAACACTACGCATAAAATGGAGCATGCTCGAGTAGCTGAATATGTAACTAGGGAAGGGCAGTGGGACTTGAACCACCTGAATGCATGCCTGCCTCCATCCGTGCTCTGCAAGCTCACATCGCACACTCCACCAAGTGTTAGCAAAGGACCAGATAAGCTAGTATGGATACTCTCAAGCTCAGGTAGCTTTAACCTAAAATTTGTGTTTGTTGTTTTGTCAGGTCCAGAAGCGGAGCAAGATGGGATCGATTGGCAAACAATTTGGAAGTGGCCGAGCCCAGCGTGTTCGATTGTTCTTGTGGATGGTGATGCATAGCAAAATTACTACCAACAACGAGAGGCGGAGGAGACATCTGATGACCACCGCCACTTGCCCGCGCTGCTAAGGAGAGGATGAAACAGTTGAAAATGCCCTCTGCAATTGGAGATTCACACGACAAATCTGGTAACAACTGGCACCCGTGAATCACCTCCAAACCAGCTTCAGGAGCTCTGTATCAAACTAGCAATGGATGAAGGAGAAACCTTCCATGGAGACAGTCACCACGCAGGGGACGAGATGGAACGTTTTGTTTGGTACCGCTTGTCACATGATCTGGCAGACTAGGAATGCACGAGTATTTAACGAGTCTTGGGAGAATGCTGATTCGATAACCCAAAAAGTTGTTTTTATGGCAACAAAGTAAAGAAAAACAAGCTTGAGAATCTGTAGGAGGCCCTAAGAGAGCAAGAGCGCCAGCAGGAAACCCGATGGGAAAGACCAAGCTGCATGCGCTTTTGGTGCAGGGATGCTTAGGGACGACAAGGGTGAGTGGAAAGAAGGCTTCGTCGTATCCCTTGGCAGAATATTGATACTTGAAGCAGAAATAAAGAGCATACATGAGCCAATACTCGCAAAAAAACATGTGTCTAGCTCCTCTCTATCAAGAAGCAGTGGACCTAATACTGGGGAAGAAATAATCCCAAACAGAAAATAAGGAATGTAGTAAGGGAGGTCCAATTTTTACTAAATCCCCACCGGAGCATAAGTCTAAAATATATCCTCTCCAGACAATTTGGCCAAATTAGCTGCAGGTTTTAACTCAAGTTTGATGTATTTGCCTCCCCTCCTGCAGTTTTAGAACTATGGCTATCTCGGGATGCAAACTTAAGTAGCTCGTTTGTAATGGACTGATGTCCTTAGCACCCATTAATTTACTAATAGATAAAATACTTCATATATTTATATATATAATTCAAATTCTCAGTATCATTTAAAAAATAAAAATACCAAACTACTTATATCATCTACTACTTGTTACAACACCTTTTTTTATTTTTATTTTTTATAAAGAGTAAAATTCACGTATCTCGTTTTGCAAGAATCCAGAAAAAAAAAAAAAAAAAAAAAAAAAAAAGCACTACCAAAATATTTAAAAGCGAAGGTGGGCGTTGAAAAAAGACAAGAGAGAAGTAGTAGGAGAGGGGTATACGGTAGTTGAAAGACGAAGCTTAGCTTTAGGGCAATGGCGACTCTGCAACCAACGCCCACCACCACCATCACCACCTCCCTTAACTACACCAATTAGGTGATAAAGACAGATATGAAGTTCCCACATACTCTACCTTTTCATTCATAAAAAAGAAACATCCTTCATCTCTCTCCCCTATCTCTTCTCTTGTCTCCGTTTACCATGGAAGCCAGCGCTGGTCTCGTCGCCGGCTCTCACAACCGCAATGAGCTCGTCGTCATTCATGGCCATGAAGAGGTAATATGTCAACCCACCAAGAGACTTTTGAAAGTTCGAGTTAATAATGTATCAAAAATTATTCTGCATGAACTCCCACCAATTGTGTTCGTAACCTCACAAATGCAGTATCATTGAAACCAAACTCATTTACTTTCTTTTTTGTGCAGCATAAGCCTTTGAAGAACTTGGATGGTCAAGTTTGTGAGATATGTGGGGATCAGATTGGGATAACGGTGGATGGAGATCTCTTTGTGGCTTGCAATGAGTGTGGTTTTCCAGTTTGTAGGCCTTGCTATGAGTATGAAAGAAGAGAAGGGACTCAAGTTTGTCCTCAGTGCAAAACCAGATACAAGCGTCTCAAGGGTATATGCTTATATATTCATATAATATTTGGTGCAAATTCTTGACCATATCCCAAATTGACTTTTGTACAAAATTTGTACAGGCAGCCCCAGGGTCGCCGGAGACGATGATGAAGAGGACGTGGATGATATTGAACATGAGTTCAACATTGAAGATGAGCAAGAAAAGAACAAGCATCTCACAGAGGCTATGCTTTATGGGAAGATGACTTATGGAAGAGGTCGCGACGATGAGGAAAATAGCCAATTCCCACCAGTTATAGCCGGTGGATTCAGATCAAGACCAGTAAGCAAACTCCTTTGCTTCGATCTTCCATGTTTTTACGCAGGTTTTAAACATTTAAAGATGGAAACTCATGCAGGTGAGTGGAGAATTTCCTGTTGGATCTCAAGGGGAACAGATGTTGGCATCTTCAATTCATAAACGAGTGCATCCATATCCAGTTTCTGAGTCTGGTAATGTATATATCTGGCTTGAATTGGTTGAGATTTATCTTCATTTTCTTCTTATAGTTTTGCAACATTGTTAATAGGAAGTGCAAGATGGGATGAAAAGAAAGAGAGAGGGTGGAAAGAGAGAATGGATGACTGGAAAATGCAGCAAGGCAATCTGGGACCTGAACCTGATGATGATCCTGACTCTGTCATGTGAGCTTCAATTGATTTACCATTGGCTTGTAATCTTGGAAGCTGAACATAATTATATTTAGCCATGATTGAAATTGGATGCAGGGTTGACGAGACAAGGCAGCCACTGTCGAGGAAAGTGTCAATAGCATCAAGCAAGGTAAACCCATACAGGATGATAATAGTGGCCCGACTTGTGATATTGGCAGTGTTTCTTCGTTATAGAATAATGAACCCAGTTCATGACGCTATTGGCCTATGGCTTACGTCTATCATCTGTGAAATCTGGTTTGCTATTTCATGGATCCTTGATCAGTTCCCCAAGTGGCTCCCTATTGATCGCGAGACTTATCTTGATCGCCTTTCTCTCAGGTTTCACTTTACACCATTCAATTAATTTTCATTTAGCTCTATTTATTTTACAAAAAAACATTTCGCATTTTAATTAAAATTATTTTAAAATACGATTTTCTCCTTTTTAAACTCATAATTTTAACAATTTTATTAATATATTTTTTTTTATTCTCAACATTATAGTTAAACAATAGAAAATAAGTTATTCTTTATTTCTATGTATAAGTTATTTTTCACAAAATAAAGTTTTAAATTCAATATATTATACAATTTATGATAGATATGAGAGAGAAGGTGAGCCGAATATGCTAGCTCCAGTAGATTTCTTCGTCAGTACTGTTGATCCTATGAAGGAACCTCCTCTAGTAACTGCAAATACAATATTGTCAATCTTGGCTGTGGATTACTCAGTTGAAAAGATCTCATGCTACCTCTCAGACGATGGTGCTTCCATGTGCACCTTTGAAGCACTGTCTGAAACTGCTGAATTTGCCAGAAAATGGGTACCATTTTGCAAGAAATTTAACATAGAGCCTCGAGCCCCTGAGAATTACTTTGCTTTAAAGGTTGATTATCTCAAGGACAAAGTCCAGCCTACCTTTGTTAAGGAACGTAGGGCTATGAAGGTTTGCTATTAATTAACCTCTCTAGATATAAGGACTTGGAGCTGTTTCTGTTGATGAATTTGATATATATATATTTTAATTTTTTTATGTTTTGACAGAGAGAATATGAAGAATTCAAAGTTAGGATAAATGCAATTGTAGCAAAAGCACAAAAGATTCCTCCAGAGGGATGGATCATGCAAGATGGGACACCATGGCCTGGAAACAATACAAGGGATCACCCTGGTATGATTCAAGTGTTTCTGGGTCATAGTGGAGGTCATGATGTTGAGGGTAATGAGCTCCCTCGCCTCGTTTACGTGTCTCGTGAGAAAAGACCTGGTTTTGCACATCACAAGAAAGCTGGTGCTATGAATGCCCTGGTAATGAATAAACTTCAACAAGATCTCGCTCTCTTTACCTTTGTTAGCCTTGCTTAACCTTTTCATCATTGGAGATTTCCAGGTTCGTGTCTCTGCGGTACTTACCAATGCTCCATTCATGCTGAACTTGGATTGTGATCACTATGTAAATAATAGCAAAGCCGTCAGAGAAGCCATGTGTTTCTTGATGGATCCTCAAACAGGAAGGAAAGTTTGCTATGTACAATTCCCTCAAAGATTCGATGGCATAGATAGGAATGATCGATATGCAAATAGAAACACTGTCTTCTTTGATGTAAGCCAACTTGCTTGATATTTTTCTGTAAATTATGAAGTATTTATCAACTTATATACCTGAACTTTTCTACAGATTAACATGAAAGGTCTAGATGGAATTCAGGGTCCTGTTTATGTCGGGACAGGATGTGTTTTCAGAAGGCAAGCACTATATGGATATGAACCTCCAAAGGGTCCTAAGCGTCCAAAAATGGTTAGCTGTGATTGTTGCCCATGTTTCGGACGCCGCAAAAAGAAGCAAACCCTGAAAAGTGCCAATGGAGAAATTGTAAATCTTGAAGGTTGTTAAAATTCCACAGCTTAGTTGATTTATAAATCTTCTTTTCCCTTTAATGTCATCCTCATGCATTCTTTCTTGATTTTCTTCTGGCAGGAATGGATGATGACAAGCAACTTTTGATGTCTCAGATGAATTTTGAGAAGAGATTTGGACAGTCAGCAATTTTCGTGACTTCAACTTTAATGGAAGAAGGTGGTGTACCTCCTTCTTCAAGTCCTGCAGCTCTGCTTAAAGAAGCCATCCATGTGATTAGTTGTGGCTATGAGGACAAAACTGAATGGGGAACAGAGGTAATATCAACTCATCCATAGCTCTTATAGGTACAAACTTATAATATATGTTTTGCCTGTGCAGCTTGGGTGGATTTATGGTTCAATTACGGAGGATATCCTTACTGGTTTCAAGATGCATTGTCGGGGATGGAGGTCCATCTACTGCATGCCAAAAAGACCTGCATTTAAAGGTTCAGCTCCTATCAATTTGTCTGATCGATTGAACCAAGTGCTTAGGTGGGCTCTTGGTTCTGTTGAGATTTTCTTTAGTCGTCACAGCCCTGTCTGGTATGGCTACAAAGAAGGAAAGCTCAAGTGGCTTGAGAGATTTGCATATGTCAACACAACCGTCTATCCTTTCACCTCTTTGCCACTTCTTGCATATTGTACACTCCCTGCCATCTGCTTGCTCACAGACAAATTCATCATGCCAGAGGTACTGATGTACAAATTCTACTAACTTATCAAACTTAAGACTACATGATTTTAAAAGAAAATCGATGAAGATTTTCTAGCACGCAAACATGAATTGTTTTGTGTCTAAATTCTAACTTGTTTGATTTTATTGCCATCCAGATAAGTACCTTTGCAAGTCTTTACTTCATTGCTTTGTTCATATCAATTTTTGCAACGGGTATTCTTGAGCTAAGATGGAGTGGAGTGAGCATTGAAGAATGGTGGAGAAATGAGCAATTCTGGGTCATTGGTGGAATATCAGCTCACCTGTTTGCTGTTGTGCAAGGTCTCCTAAAGATTTTAGCTGGTATTGATACAAACTTCACAGTCACATCTAAGGCAACTGACGATGAAGATTTTGGAGAATTATATGCTTTTAAATGGACAACCCTCTTGATACCTCCAACTACAATCTTAATCATCAACCTTGTTGGAGTTGTTGCTGGAGTCTCAGATGCTATAAATAATGGATATCAATCATGGGGTCCATTATTTGGTAAGCTCTTCTTTGCCTTCTGGGTGATTGTCCATCTCTACCCATTCCTAAAAGGTCTAATGGGGAGGCAAAACAGAACACCGACCATTGTTGTTATCTGGTCTATTCTATTGGCTTCAATCTTCTCCTTGCTTTGGGTTAGAATAGACCCATTTGTCATGAAAACCAAGGGACCTGATACTAAGCAATGTGGGCTCAACTGCTAAGAAGTTTGTTTGCGACTTGGGAAGATACATGTACGTACTTGCTTTTACAAGTATATCTACTATGATGTATGAAGAATCCACAAAATCCA
>CAOGCB010160926.1:0-18495 GCA_948266635.1 Cnidoscolus chayamansa | reverse complement strand
GCAGAAAGTTGTGCTTGCATTATTGTTAATGAATCTAACTCATGCACCTTCTTAACCGAATTTGATGAAGAAGAAGAAGAATTATGAGTAAGATTAGCATGACTTACCTGGGCCCTTTCGGTTGGCCACATGCTATTGTTGCTAGCCATCTCCTCCAACAATTCAAATGCATCGTTTGTTGTTTTCTTTATTAATGAACCTCCTGCCATAACATCTATAGTACCTCTTGTAGAAGGATTTACCCCATTGTATAAGGTTTGAACCAATATATTTTGAGGAAGGCCATGGTGTGGGCAAACTCTCTGAAGTTCTTTATAACGCTCCCATGCCTCATATAAAGACTCATTATCATGTTGGGTAAATAAAGTTATTTCTTTTATGAGTCTAGCAGTCTTTGCTAATGGGAAATATTTAGACAAGAATGCCTGGGCTAATTATTCCCAAGTAGTGATTAAATTTGGTGATAGTGAATTTAACCAAGCATTCGCTTTATCCTTCAATGTGAAAGCAAAAAGACGAAGCTTAATGGCTTCTGCTGGCATAGAATTTACTTTAAATGTGTTGCAAATTTCGAGAAAACTAGCTATATGAGAGTTTGGATCTTCATTGGGTAATCCATAAAATTGCACACTGTTTTCGATCATTTGTACCAAAGCAAGCTTAATCTCAAATTGGTTAGCATTCACTGGTGGACGTACAACCCCTTGTTGAGAACCATTAAGGCTCGGAATGATGTAGTCCATCAGCCTTTGCTGTGGTGGTGGCTCTCGTTCTCGAACTTCGTCTTTTCTTTTTCTTTTTTTGTTTCGAAAGAAACTTATCAATTTCGGGCCGATATTCCTCTAACTCGTCAATTGAAGATCTAGTGCTTGGCATACACATAATCGAATTTGTGTTTTTGCCAAAAGTTGGTAATTAATATTTGACAAAACAAAACAAAACAAAACAAAAATAACATAAAATAAAACACTGTAAATCACACATAAGAATTTTCGCTAATGACAAACACCTTCTCCGGCAACGGTGCCAAAAACTTGTTGTGGTGGTGATGGCTCTCATTCATTCATGATTCTCGAACTTCGTCTTTTCTTTTTCTTTTTCTATTTTGAAAGAAACTTGTTGCTTGATCTACCCGTAAGTATACGGATCACAATGAAGTAATAAAAAGATCGTTCCCACAAGGAACGGGTTATGTCCACTGACTACTAATTCCTAACATTTATGTTTACATCAATAAAAGATTTAAGAATTGAGTTTATATTTCTACTTAAACCAAGTTTACTAATTAAACAAATTAAATAAGAGTTACAACAATTTGCTTAGGATTATTGATCATGCCTAAAATATTATTCCCTTTAAACAAAACTCGGATTCATGTCATAAATATTTTTTTAAACGCATTCAATAAATTATAACCCAACCTTTCGGTGTAGGATGACTCTATTTTTTATATGTATTTCTACATATATCAAATATCTTATTTTATCAAAGATTAAACCCACATCTTGTCTTTTGATTATTGCAACAAGTTAGAATTAATTTCGATATACTAAGTTAGTAATTCTTCATGCAATTTACTTCAAACATTACTTTGTTTAAATAAATGTTATCTCCTTGATTTAACTGGATTAATTTCCTTATGAGAATAATACCAGTCAATTGGATTTCATAAAGAATCAAAAGATAACTTTAAAGAAACTTTCATTCAAAAATACCAACATTACAATGTTGTTTTGAGTAGAGATGTGAAGATCAACATACAAGAAGTCTTAAAGAACAAGAAAGATAAAAGAAATCAAACTCCAGCCTTCGGAGGATGTCACACCTCAAGGAACTCCTTGATATGTGTCTGGCATGAACAAAAACAAGTGATGTTAATCGACTTTTCGTAAGTGTTTTTCTCTGACGTTGGTGCTATCAATCTTCTTTCTTTTTTTTTTCTTCCTTCTAAGACTTGTATTTATAGGAAAAAATAGGAGAGCAGTTTTGGAGATGATTGACTAGCCAAAATAGTGGTTTCAATTGGCTTTTGGCAGGTGCTTCCGAAAGGTTATGTTGAAGCAACACAACTCTCTGGAAAATAGGTAGTTTCTGGCTTCTAGAGAGACTAGTCGTGCCCATGAACACTGGAGTCGCGCTCGCGACTATCGCTATGTTGTTACTGCCAAACTTCATGCATGCATCGCACCCATGTGCTTAAGAGTCGCGCCTGCGACTCTCCTTGTCTTTTCATACTTAACCAAATTTGTATCTTTTCTGTAACTATTTAAAGCCATATCCAATCCAAAACTTGAATTCCTATCTGGAACTTTTTCTAACAAAAAACAATACAAGAAAACATAAAACACGAAAAACACACATGCAATCATGCAAAATAAACTTAAACATACTTGTCATTTTGGCAATGCTATCACCTATCTTAGAAGTGTAGTCCCTTTTCCTTTCCTTTATTCCTGTCTGCCTTATCAACTCAACGATCATTCTTTTCTTCCTTCTTCCTTTTTCAGATCCACGTATGGTTTCTTCTTCTCCACCATAGCTTAAGCTTCTCTAAGATACCCACAATAAAATCTTTTGGATCTCTCCCTTATCAGATGCTCTAAACTCCAAAACTACTCTCTGTAACTTAAGAAAATCTCTCTTTTCACTTTCTGTAATTATGAAAGCGATACCCTTTTTAAGCTTAAATACTACCTCGTGCATGTCATCTCTTGCTTGCTTAAGACATATGTCCTTTTTAAAACATCTGTCCTTATTAGGTTTAAAGTAGATGCCACTCGTCCCATTCTCTGCGACAGATGGCACTTCTTACAGTATGACCCTCATTTATTAACCACTAACTCATATTTTAATCATTTTATTCTTCCCTGATTAAAATAAATAGGTTATTTTACTTTTCCTTTCATCTTTCTTTCTTTATCCAACTGAAACATTCATTATTCTTCCTTGCAAACGAAACTTTATTACGTCTCTTGTCTTTCTATCATGTTCAATGGACCTTCCTTATTTTATTCTCCATAAACCGAGCTTTCAACGTTCATACTTAATTGAATTTCAATTCAAGTTTAACCGAGTCATCCTTATCTTGCCCTCATTGGACTGTAACATTAATCTATCATATCGAGTCTTATTTCTTTCTTTTGTGACTCATCCCCTTATTTCGCCAACTTAAAATCTGAGATACATTATCCGCTAAACCGAGACATATATATTCTCTCCTTATGCCATATATATCTCGATCGAATTATAATCGCATGATCTCAATGTAACACGGTTTATATTAAGGTTAATATAGTCTCCATCACGGTTAATATTCTCCTACTTAGTTCATTATTTTTATTTATTACCCTTATAGATTTATTTATTACCCTTGTAGATTTATTTATTTAATATAACATACTTCTTCATTTATTCAAAATTTATATAAAAAATTAGGATGCCACATACATATTTCATTTTCTAGGACAATCATGCCAACAACTCTTTGGTGTGACAGCTCAAAATTAGGCAGCTTGATAAATGCACTGTTGTTTCAGTGACAAAACGTTCCAAATTTTTTCAAACTTCTCCAAGTTACTTCGCCTCTTGAAATCTCAAACATAAATTGATAAATAATTGATGGTTCAATAATAAGATTTGTCTCGATCAATGGATGGTTGATGGTTGAATAATTTGGACTAAGGCATGGCTGATGGTTTGGTGATTAGTTATATCTGGATCGAGGGATACTTGATTACTCAACGCTATGATGAAGTAGGATAATAGTTCAGCAAACACTTACTAAACCTATTGGGAGGACATCTGATATTGCCATAAGGAAAAGAAAGGTTGATCGGACACAATAATTTTAAAGTCCTGATAACTGACACTTAACAGTTTAGAAAATCTAACGTAAAATATATGATATGAGTTGGCCCACTACTTCTCACAAGAGTAGTCATTTTAAAGTAAGCAAATCTTATCATATTTACACAAATAAAAATATTATTATATTTGAAAAATCAATAATTGAGAAGGAGAGGATCGGGTTTTTCTTTTTGTAATTTTATGTAAAAAATTAAACATGACATGAATTACACCAAGGCAAAACAAAACAAGAAGCAAGGTACAAGATCCACAGATTACCCAAAAATCAAAATATCCAATTTCAATTCATACCCTTAAAATGAAGGGCTATCCCCATAAATGAAGGGCTATCTCTTTCACATTCACCCTCATCAACCTTGGCTAGCCCCCACACCACATGATGAATCAAGCCAATTTCATGTAAATTTTTGGGCCCCACGTTGCATCTTCTCTCATTCTTGTCGTACCCTACCTCTCTCTCCACAAAGTACAATCTCTTCAGTCTACTGTCTTGCAAAAAGACAGTCATCATCATGATGATGTACTTCGCTGAGAGGCGCTTCTCCAAAACCCAGTAGCATAGAAACGGTCCCAAATCTCCTTCTCTAGATCAACGGCCTCAGTTTTCCCGTTACTATCGTCATCATCAACTCTGATGGCCTTTTGTTTATCTGCGACAGCCTTCACTTCTCTCTCTACGTCATCTCTGCTCATGTCGTTTCTGCTAGCGTGGACCAACAATGGCTGCTGCTTTCTCACCGAACGTTGTGGTTTCTTTGCCTTCCGGCAAAGACAAACCGGCATCTTGAAAATCGCCAACACCAAGATGTTCATCAGCGTACATGGACAGCAACAACAAACAGCCGCACACTCTGCGGCTGTCCCACCCGCAATCTCTCCGAACCGGTTGATTTTCATACTTTTCTCCCCCCTTTTCTCCCCCGTCGCTTTCGTTTTCACCGGTTTTTTTGTAGTTTCGGTTGGTTTCTTTGCTAATAATGACCGAGTTTTGCCATTTGGTGACAGCGATCGGGTTTTGACCCGTCGAGCCATGTTTATTGAACTCGAACGACTGAAAACAAACCGAAACCTATTTTGCTTTTTCTCAGTTGCGTTTTTCTGTTTCTTTTAGAGAAAAAAAAGAAAGGAAAACAAAGAGTAATTAGAAAAAGGGCTTCTCGGATTCCTTAAGATTTTCCGGGAAGAGGGTTTCCTGATCATCCATTGTGATTGTGACGCCCAGATCTCAAAACCAAGAAAATGGTTACCGTGAGGAGGCGGCAAAGGAAAGGGGCAGATAGAGAGAGAGAGAGAGGGGGAGAGGGGGAGAGGGCGAGAGGGCGAAGGAAGAAGTGAGAGAGAATCAAAATATAAGGGAACAGAATTGGATTCTAAGCGATTTTAAAGCCGACAAAATCGAAAATTGAGTTATTGGATTAATGGGTTTGGTTGGTTTTGAACAGAGAGGAGAAAAAGTTGTGTTGCGGAATGTGTAGTAGAAATAGAGAGCAATAACCAATAGAAATGGAGAGCAGAGGTGAGAGAGAAGGGGAGAAAACAGGGAAGCAGAGAGATTTCGCGTGGTGGTCCTTCCGTTTTCTTTTGCGTTTTTAGCAAGAAACTGAATGACAGTTAGGGCGTGCATTCCCTGTTTCCAATCTCATTGAATTTAACTAATCTAATATTCAAATCAATTTTCCTTTCAATTGAATCAAACTTATAGGAATCAATATAATTAAATTAATAACATAACTTCTCAAGTCTTAACTCTTGCAACTCATATTCTTAACTCTTGCAACTCAGAACATTAAACTTGTACTTTCTAAAAATGTAAACTTAATGAGCGAATATCGACCGTAGATAAGAAGTCAAAAGGAAGAATCCCTCTTAAAGTTAATATATCTTCGTTTTAGAGATTTCACATTCCAGTCTAATAAGATTATATAGTAATAAATCACAGTAATTTAATAGTAATTAAGTGAAAAACTTTTAACTTGGTGGCCATAAAGAGCCCATTCACATAGATGAAACTATCACACTGTGACTGTCGAGACTCAAACTTTAATATTGTATTAATTTTGTCACTTACTTACCACTGATTTAATACCGTGCAAGCTAAAAAGAGGGAATCCCTATCTAGACATGGCCGTAGGTTCGAACCGGTCCGAACCAGAATCGGAACCGGAGATTTCCGGTTAGATTTCAAATTTCATTTTTTATGAAATCGGAACAGCTCGTTCTGACGAACCGGTCGGAATCAGATCGAACCGCCGGTTCGACCGTTAAAGCTGTTAGTTTTTTTTGTGAAATCTCTTAATTATCCATCTCAATAGTCATAAACGGCTACATAACGGTTAGTTTTAAAGGTACATTTGAAAAATTAATTTTTTAGCTTTATTATAAATACCTCATTTCATTTATAAATTCATCACAAAAAATCTCTACTATTTCTATTCTCTCTATATTCTACAATATACTACACTCTATTGTAGGCTTTGATTCCTCTAAACCCCAAAATGATACGTAAGCAAATTAATTTTTTTATAAAACAAATTAAGTTGAATCTTTTTTTTTAAATTATGTTCAAATTTTTTTTAAATAAAAAATAAATTCATTTGAAGAATTTTTTTTTAAAAATAATTAAGTTCAAGTCTTTAAAAAAATAAATTTAATTGAAGTATTTTTAATTTTTTAAGTGTATTTTAAAAAAAATTAAGTTGAAGCCTTTTTCTAAATTTTTTTAAAATAAAAAATAAATTCATTTGAAGAATTTAAAAAAAATAATTAAGTTCAAGTCTTTAAAAAAATAAATTTAATTGAAGTATTTTTAATTTTTTAAATATATATTTTTTATAAATAATTTTCACAAATTTATTAAAAATTTCAAAATCATCTTCAAAATTTAAAATTTAAAATTTAAAACTTAAAATTTAAAATTATGTGATTTTTTGAAAAATCAATTAGAACCGTCGATTTTAACACCATTTTGAAACTGTTCGATTTCAAACCGAAACCAGAAATTTTTAATTCGGTTCTGATTTTATTTTTTTTAAAACCGCCGCCAATTTCAAAACCGAAATCGCCAGTTTTAGAACCGAAACCTGCAGTTCTGGAACCGTGGCCATCCCTGTCCCTATCAAGATGGAATGGAGAGAGTTGTCATTTATTTACCATTGAACTAAATCGTCCGAGCTAAAAAGAGAGAATCCCTGTCAAGAGAGTGAGTGGAGAGAGTTGCCATTGCCTACTACTGAGAAAGTGAGGGAAGCGACTCACTGTTGCCTATCAAGAGAGTGAGAGAGGAAATAATATGCGGAGAGAGTGAGATGAGGAGAGAGAGTCAAAGTTGCCGTGCTAGTCGAGGGAGTGAGATTGAGTCGCCGTTGATGGAGTGAGGGACCAGGAGTGAACGAGAGTACCAATGAGCAAATGCAAAGCAACAAAACTAAAAAAAAAAAAAATATATATAATATGATTTTAATTATGATTTAAAATTTAGATTTAATTTAAATATGGGCATTTAGATGGATTAATAATTCGATTGATTTAATTTTTTTTATAAAATAATATAAATAAATTGAATTAAATTAAATAAAAAATTAATTATATTTAAAAAAATATAATAAAAACAAATCCATTTTATTAAAAAATCAAACTAATTAAATCTTTCATTTTATTCAGCAATTACAGTGACATATATTACTCACAAATTTACTATTTAATTCATTTACTTTATTTAAATTATTTATTTAATATCTTAATTTTAAAAATATATTAACTCATATTTATTTATTAAAAATTATTTATTTATTATTAACTTTTTAAATTATATTTATATATATATACATAATAACTAAAATATATTATTTATAATTAGCAAGTACGATTATTTAATTTTTTTTTGAAAATCACAATTGTTTAATTTTTAAAATTATAAATTTTCAAGAATAACAACAAGCCTTAGTCCAAAACCAGTTGGGATCGGCTATATGAATCGTCTAACAAAATATGCTCACAAGTAATATCAACAATCACACGCCTTAGACTCCTTCCATTACGCGGATTTTATGCCTCCATCCAAGTCTATTACTAACTAAATTCGCATCAATATTTAAGACTCGTAAGTCTCTAACTAGTACTTTCTTTCAAACTGTCCTAGATCTACCTCAACTTCTATTAGCCCCATCAACCATCAAGTTCTCCAACTTGCGAACCGCCGCATGGGGAGGTCTCCGTAAAACATGCTCAAACTATTTAAGTCTTCATTCTCTCACCTTATCACCAACATCCGCTACCTATACTTTTTATCGGATATGCTCATTCTTAATTTTATCCAATATTTTAAAGACTAAATTATAATTTTAATATTAAGTTCTTAAATTCAATTGATTCTATTGGCTAAAATTATGATTGAAGTTATTTTATTATTTAATAACTCTTTTGTATTTATTTGTATTGGAAATAAGAGAGAAATAAAGTTTTTTCATATTTCAAACTAATTCATCATATAAATAAAATCATATTTCAAACTAGTAACTTTAGGAAACATATTTCCATAAAATAAAATAAAAATCATATAACTAAAAATAACCTTGGTAATATTAAAAACAAAAAAGAAATTAATTTAATTAATTTAAAAAAATAACGTTAGTTGAAGAATGCAATATGTTTATGCAGGCAAAAAACATATATACATAAAAAAAAAATTTAATTTATGCAAAATAATTTTTGAGAGAAATAATTATTAGAAAAATTAATTTATTATTTATGTAAATGTTTTCGATATCCAAGTAAAACAATACGGTGTTTTACTTTATTTTACAATTATATATCCTAACAAAAAATGCAAACAACATCCACAAAAAAAATATAGGTAACTGATTTTTTTTTTCCCAATTGTTAATAAATGTTAATTTCAAGGATGTCTTTATCTAAATTAAATATCTAGTCATACATCTATATTTGTGTTTCTCTTATTTTTGTATATACATTTGATTCAAATTTATATTTACTATACCGATTTCAAGAAGAAAAAAGAAGAAGATAATGTTGAAGGAGGAAAACTTACTAGAATGATTAGAAATAGAGATATTTTTATCAATTTTTTATATCTAAAATTTAGAATATTATGTATTAGTAACTAATCCTTTAGGTCATAGTGTAGTGGTGAGTTGTGTATATAAAGATTGTCTAATACAAATACATGATCACACCTTACTCGATGACCTAATAGATTTACCCCTATATGATAGTGGGTATGATTTGGTTGCAAAAATACCATGTAATTGTAGATTGCCGGTTAAAGATGATCACACTGAAAATAGCTGATGATAGTGAGGTAATAGTAGTAGGAAAAAGGACATATTATCTCATTAATGTGATATTAGCCACCATAGCCAGAAAAATTAATAAGCAAGAATGGCACCTACATAACATAATGAATTGAAAGTACAACTATAGGAGATTTTAGATAAAGGATTCATCTGCTGTAGTATGTCACCATGGGTTTTTTTTTTTTTTAAGAAAATGACAAATCTCTCATACTATGTATTGATTACATGCAATTTAATAAGGTGATTGTAAAGAACGTATATATGCTACATCGCATAGATAATTTATTTGATCAATTGAAAGGAGCAAATGTGTTCTCGAAGATTTATATGAGATTAGTGCAGTTGAAAGTGGCATAGGCTGACATACAGAAGACTGCCTTTAGAATCAAATATGGGCATTATGAGTTCTTAGTCATGCCATTTGGACTTACTAATACCCTAACAATATTTATGGACTTGATTAATCAGGTATTTCATCCATATCTTGATCAATTTTTTATTGTGTTCATAGATGATATCTTGGTATATTCTAGAAATAGAGAGAAGCATGATAGACATCTAAGAACAATTATATGGACCCGAAGAGGAAAGAAGTTATATGCTAAGTTCAGTAAATGTGAATTTTAGCTAAATAAGATTTCATCCTCGGTCATATTGTAATAGTTCGTCTTACCGAACTGCTACTAATATTAGAATTCTAACTACCTGAAAAATTTTGAAACTCTAACAAGCCGTAAACATTACGTAACATTAACATTTTTCCATCATTAACATAAAATCTCATCCATTCATAGGATTTAGGTATAATATAAACTTAAAGAATACTTAAATTTCTAGTACAAGTGTCTTACATATACATGTACACATCATCGTAATAAACATCATCTTAAGTATCAAAAATCCAAACATAAACATCATTAATACATGAGATCGTAAAACATATCCTTTTAACATCATTCTTAACATTGACATTTTACATTTTCTAAGGGCAACTTATATAAATTTCATCACAGTGAAAAGTCCAAACTATCTTGCATTTTCTGATACGTCATGCATACCTATGAAAAATGGAAACGGAAATCGAGGATGTGATAGGAGGACATAAAATAGGTAAGTTATATTGAAGTAGTTTTATGAGCAGATAAAAAAAACATGTACATAAGAACATTTCCTTTCGTGCTCGTGTCATGCAACATTTTCATACATTTCACCTTAGGTAAATATTATTACCAAGATCCCTTAGTAGATCCAGTTGGTAAGTCATCTTCCTGAAAATTACTAAAAATATAGATATGCACCTAAAAGCTTCTTTCGGCCATTTGAAACTTACCATATTGTAAACATAACATAAATATCTCCTAGAATATCCTAATCTCATTTGTGTTACTTTTGTTGGACAATCTATGGTACATCCTAAAGAACATATTGAATGCACAATATAAAATATATAAGAGGAACATTTCTAAGGATATAAATCATGGGTCATCATAAACATTAACATACAAAATCGAGAGTCGTCCAATATTACCTTTCACATCAATATATAATTAATGCTGCAAAATGATATAATAAAAACACCTTGTAATAACTGTGATGCATGAGCATGCCATAAAATTTCCTTTTTTGTATCATAAAACATTTAGTAAGTATCCATTCACTGAAAACGTAGACGTGTTTGACAAATCATTGGTTTGTCACTGGTGTCCCTGAGTTTTAGGATCCAATCCTGTATTATGGACTTTAGATTAAAGGCTATACATTGACCTTAAAATAATACCATAAAACCTCAATCAATATAGCATAAACATGAAATAAACATTCCCTTGCAATTTAGATTTAACTTATTGGGTAGAGGACTGTCGACAACAGCCAAAAGTCTCTCTTACAGAGACTAAAGTCCCCCTTTCGGTGGTAAGGTTTGGCTTCACAAGCCCCCTGTGCCACCAGTTTTGGGTGCCGAAGTTGGATTTTCAAAATTGCCTTGTGAATTGCTTCTAGTTTTGGCAGCCTAATCTTACTTTAGGCCGCTTGTTGACTCCATAAGGAGAAAACCTATTTTGATGATAACAAAATTAAATGAAATGTGCTAACAAAACTTCAAGCATTTCAGATCACATAGTGAAAGCAAATCAAAAGAAGAGGAAAAGAGCATATCAAGAAGAACAAAGTAAGACAAAGTAAAGACATTCAATCATAGACAAAGCAATGTAAGAGAAGTGAGATTTAGAACTGCCAATGAACTCTTAAATGTATAAAAATAAGTTTATTAAACATGTTTCAAAAGTCAAGGAAAAGCGAGTTTAAAAGATACTAAAATTAGATACTTAATTTTAGCTCAAGGGTTAAAATTAGCTAACTAATTTTAGAATTAGTCTTTTTCAGTCTTGACAAATAAACAAAATTAGCGAACTACTTTTTGAAATTAGCATGCTATATTTTCAAAATTAGCTAACTACTTTTTGCTTGAAGTATTATTAGGTAGCTAATTTTGAACTAAGTTTGATAGAACTCTGGCTGCACAGACTCCAAAGTTGCAACAGCTAAAAAATTAACCATTGGTTGTCCTTTTATGCTGAGAGTTTCAAACCTCAAACCCATCTATAAAAGCATGCATTTTCTTCATTTTGCAACTAATGAAAGTGAGATATTCTTGAGCAATCAAAGAGCATTAATTTCATAGCTTTCACAAAATTTTGAGCATCATTGGCAAATCTTCTCTCTCTTCTTATAGTGATTAATTATAATTGTTGAAAGAGAGTGATTCCTTCTGAAATTTCTAATTCAATTTTAAAGTGTGTTCAAGTGAGAGTACATCACTTGAACAC
Organism: Cnidoscolus chayamansa; assembly: GCA_948266635.1. NCBI lineage: Eukaryota > Viridiplantae > Streptophyta > Magnoliopsida > Malpighiales > Euphorbiaceae > Cnidoscolus > Cnidoscolus chayamansa. Next base: position 6,491 of record CAOGCB010160926.1, on the reverse strand, counting down.
ACTTTTTTAAGCACCTTGGAAGCTTAAGAACGTTTAAGGGTACATCAAAAGTGTAAAGTTTCACTAAGCACCTAGAAAGCTTGGAGAAGTGTATACGGTTTATCTCTTACCTAGTAAAAGAGATCCATAATGAATTGGAAGTCTCAAGAGGAAGCTTGAGAAGAGTGGATGTAGGCTATCTAGCTGAACCACTATAAATTTCAGTGTTTGTATTCTCTATTCCCTACTATTTTATAATTGACTGCCTTTGATCTTGTCCTAGACTTGTTTACAGAATCTTACACAATTGCAATAGAACTTTTATTGAGGTGTCTGTCAAAATTAGCAAACCAGAATACTTACTAATTTCAGTATGAACAGTAACGTAAACAATAACTTTATATACATGCAAAATTTTAGCTAGCTAATTTATATTTTGCATTTTCAAGACAATCAACCTATCATACCTTAATCTGATTAATAGCACTTTAGAAGTATTCAACCATAATTTCTCATTAGAAGTTTAGAGCAATAACTTGAAAATTTAAGAAAAGTCAAAAAGTGACTAATTCACCCCCTTTTGGTTACTTACACTTGGGACAACAAATTAGTATCAGTGCCTAACTCTATTGCTTAGGGTTTAACAACCTTAGGGATATCCTAAAATGGCTAATACTTCAAACAATGCTGGAGTTTCTGTACCCTTAGCTGAAGGTCACTCAATCACTAGACCACCCTTATTTAATGGTTCAAATTACTCTTTTTGGAAAACAAGAATGAGAAATTTTATTCAAACTGTAGATTTTGTGGCATGGAGAATAGTCCAAAATGGTCCTTTCATTCCCACGAAGATTGAGGAAGAGAAAGCTCATGTTCCTAAAATAGAAGCAGAATATGATGATAATGACTGGAGAAAAATTTTAACAAATGCCAAAGCTATAAATATCCTACATTGTGCTTTAGATCTAGATGAATATAACAGAGTTTCTAATTGTGAATCAGCTAAAGAAATCTGGGACAAACTTGAAGTCACACGTGAAGGAACAAATCAGGTCAAGGAGTCCAAAGCCAACATGCTATTAAGAGACTATGAATTATTTGAGATGAAACTAGGAGAATCAATTGATGATATGAGCACCGGATTCAGACTTGATAAACCTCTTGAAAGCACTGGTAAAAGATTTGAGGAAGAATAACTTGTAAAGAAGATCCTAAGATCTTTACCAAAGTCCTAAGAAGCTAAAACTACTGTCATTTTTTACACCAAGGACTTCTCAAGATTCACTTATGATGAGCTTATTGGATCATTAATTGCTTATGAGATGATGTTCGAAAAGGACACCACAAAAAAGGAGAAGACAAAGAAAGGCATATCATTGAAAATAGATGATGCAATAGATAAAGGCAAATCAATTACTTCAAAAACTGCATAGTCTAAATCTTCAAGTTGCTCAAGTGATGATGAAGAAATGGCTATGCTAGCTAGAAGATTTAGAAGAGCATTTAGGAAAGGAGGCAAAAGATACAAGAGGTTTGCCAAGAAGTATGTTCCAAAAGAAGATGCTATTTCTCCTTCTCAAAAGGAATAAAAGGAATCAGTATGTTATGAATGCAATAGGCCAGGACATATTAGGCCTAACTATCCCAGATTGAAGAAAAGAAGGAGAAAAGAAGATAAAGGAAAAAGAGCCATGCATTTACTTCATTTTGCAACTAATGAAAGCGAGATATTCTTGAGCAATCAAAGAGTAATAATTTCATAGCTTTCACAAAATTTTGAGTGTCATTGTCAAATCTTCTCTCTCTTCTTATAGTAATAAATTGTAATTGTTGAAAGAGAGTGATTCCTTCTGAAAATTCTAATTCAATTTTAAAGTGTGTTCAAGTGAGAGTACATCACTTGAAAGAGGTTTTAAGCACCTTGGAAGCTTACTTCATCATGCATTTCATCATTTTCATGAAACTTTAAAATCTTTCATAACCTCGCTTTTGATTCTTCTACCATTTCTTACATGCAACCCAATCTAACATTACTAATGTGTTTCTAACATCTTTAAGTTCATTTAAACATACATTCATTCCTCTTCAGTTCATCATTTGGTCATTTTTCATTTTTATCAATTTTCATCAATTTTCCTCATTTTAACCTAAGTTTATTGCATGCATCATTTCCTTCTTTTAATCTTCCTTAAATTATGATTTCTAACCAATAACTAACCTGGATTGAGGCTTGAATCCACTGGAACTTCGGATTAAGCGACTTGAAGTCCCTTCCCACTTTCCCTTCCTTTGCTTCTTTTTTTTATCTCTTCCTTTTCAATTCGTCTTCTATCATTTAACTTGATTGTTACTTTTAATTTAGTTTAGTTTTCTCTGGAGATTTTTAGGATTCTAAGAGAAGAAGATAGAGTTTGAAGATTCATTAAACCTCTATTTGGCCGACAGCGTCCACTATTTATAGTGGAGGTGGCAATATGGGTTCGATGACCGATCCTTTAAGTTTGGCGGTTGAACTTGACTTTTCAGGTTAGACTAGCAAAACTTCACTTTAGTCCCTCAACTTTTCCTTATTTTCATTATAGTCCTTGCACTTTACATTTTAGTCCTTTAACTTTAATAGCTTTACATTTTGGTCTCCAAACACTATTCCAACCAGGTTTTTAAATATTCCATTAAGATTTCGATCAGAAATTCAGAATTCGACATTGAAAATATGTCGGGTGTTACATACTTCCCCCCATCGTCCCTGAATTTTCAACATGCATAACATAGAACATATATAGCTCATTACATATAACATAACGTCATAACATATATACATAACATAGCATTTTACATCATTCCTATTACATATAAGGGGAATACTTTTTACTCTAGCTTTCAGTAGTGAAATAGGTGGTGGTACTACTGAATCATAAATTCCCTGGTTTCCCAAGTACATTCTTCTACATTATGGCGGTTCTATAGTACTTTGACTATAAGTATCTCTTTATTCTGTAATTTCTTGATCTTTGTGCCTAAAATCCTGATAGGTTGCTCTACATATGTGAGATTCTCTACAATCTCAAACTCTAGCTCTCTAAGAACCTAGTTAACATCTGACACATGCCCTCTTAGCATAGACATGTGAAAAACGGGATAAATCCTTTCCATGGAAGAAGGTAAATCTAGCCTGTAGGTGACATTACTCAAATTTTGTACTATTTTATAGGGTTCGATGTACCCAGGAGCCAACTATCCCTTCTTTCCAAATCGAACCACTACTTTTATAGGAGATATTTTCAGTAACATTATATCCCCCTCCTGGAACACTATCTACTTCCATCTGACATCAGCATAACTCTTCAACCAACTGACTGCGGTCCTCTATCTTTCCTTAATTTTTGGAAATCACCATATTGGTGACTTCTATAATTTCAGTTCCAACCAATGTACATTCTCTGACTTCTTCCCAACATATAGGAGATCTACACTTCCTTCCATAAAAAGCATCATATGGAGCCATTCATATGCTTGCTGTTGTTGTAAGCAAACTCTACCAATGGTAGATGTTGCTTCCAAGAACCTTTGAAATCCAGCACACACATTCGAAGCATATCCTCTATTGTCTTAATGTTCCTCTTAAATTGTCCATCTATCTATGGATGGAAGGCCATGCTAAAATCTAGCCATGTTCCCATAGTATTCTACAAACTTCTCTATATCTATGAGGTAAACTGAGGTCCTTTAACAGAAACCATTGTATAGACTTACCATGCAATATGATGATCTCTTCCATATATATCTATGCCAATTTGTCTATGGAATACCTAGTTCTTACCGGTAGTAAGTGCGCCGACTTCGTGAGTCTATCTACTATTACATATATGGAGTCCCATATGTTAAAACTAACTGGTAGTCCAACAATAAAATTCATAGAGATGTGCTCCCACTTCCACTTTGGAGTCGGTAGTGGGTTCAACATCCTTATTGGTCTTCGGTACTCCAACTTAACCCTCTGGCACACCTCACATAACGATACGAACAATGTGATTTCCCTCTTCATTGCAGGCCACTAATAGACTTTCTTTAAATCTTGATACATTTCCGTGGCACCAGGGTGAACACTATAGTGACTATCATGGGCTTCACCCATAATGTTTCCCTTTAATGCAATATCATCTAGCACACATAATTTGTTCTCAAATCGGAGAATACCTTGGATGTCAAATCTGAACTCATTATTCTCTCCATTCTGTTCTGACTTGGCTATTCTGATCAACTCTAGGTCTTCATGTTTTTTTTTGAGCCAATTGCTCAAGAAATAATGGAGTTACTTTCATTTGTGCCACAAAAGCATCATTCTTCGCTATCTCCAGTCGAAGCCCTTCCCTGATCAGTCTATACCACTCTATAACCATCGATCATCATACTGCAGTGATGTGAGATAAATTACTTCATTATTTACGACTAAGGGCATCAGCTATAACATTCATTTTGACTGGATGGTACTGTATTTTACAGTCATAATCATTAAGTAGTTCTACCCATAGTCTCTTTCTCAGATTTAACTCCTTCTGAGTCAGAATATGTTGGAGACTCTTATGATCTATGAAGATCTCACATCTAACCCCATATAAATAGTGTCTCCACATATTCAGTCCAAATATCACTGCAGTCATCTCCAAATCGTGAGTCGGGTAATTCTTCTCATGCTTCTTCAGCTATGTTGATGCATACGATATTACTTTGTCATTCTGCATCAGAACACACCCTAATCCCACTCAGGATGCATCACATTATACGGTGAAGTCTTCACCTATCTTCGATAAAGCTAACACCGATATCGTGGTCAACTTCCTCTTTATCTTTTGAAAACTCTCTTCATATGCATCAAACCAAACAAACCTTTGGTTCTTCTGTATCAACCGTGTCATTGGAGCAGCTATCTTGGAGAAAAATTATGTACAAATCTTCTATCGTAGCTAGCCAAACCCAACAAAATTTTGATCTTGTCATGAACTCATTTTAGGGCCTAGAAGATTAGGTACCTAAAATGATGAAATTAATAATTGAGGTAAGAAATAAAATTAAGAAAGTGAAACATTGAGAAAGAAATGTATAAGGAAATATATAGAGAAATGAAGAGATGGGGTAAAAGAGACAGAAATACAAAGGAAATAAGGGAAAGTAAATAAAATGAAATAGAAAATGAAAATAAAGTAAAAGAAAAAGAAAGAAAAGAAATGAAAAGAAAGAAGAGTAAAAAAGTCAACAAAAGTTGGCATTTAACAAATAAAAGAGATAAGCTTCTCTAATTAAAAGCAAAAAGGAAGGGGCAGCAGAAAGAGAGGCAATGGGAGAGGAAGAAAAGAGAAAAGGAAGAAGAGAAAGAAGAAGAAGAAGAAGAAGAAGAAGAAGAAGAAGAAGAAGAAGAAGAAGAAGAAGAAGAAGAAGAAGAAGAAGAAGAAGAAGGGGAAGAAGAGGAAAAAAGATTAGTACATAAATTTTCAAAAGCTTTTAACTTTTCTATGAGTAGAATTGATGGAAGTTGATAATAGGTTGAGATTTGATCTAATATAGAGAACTAGTAAAGAGTATATTTTGATGAAACTATGGTTTAAAGACTTGTATCAAAGTAGTAAAAACCAAAGAAGTGAGAGAAGAGTTAAAAGAGTGAAATATGGAAATCGGGCTGCGTGAATAGTAACCCTGTGTCACTGTTCCGGAGGATCAAATGAAGTCCAAAACTTATAAATGATATACCAATAGAAAGATTAGAATGTTAGCTACAAATTTATAGAACCAATTTGTGAAATTAGATCATTTGATGCATAAAAAATAGGAAGAATAGACAAAGGTCAAACTGCCGAGTACTGCAAGCGTGAACATTAACTTTGTGTCACTGTTTCGGAGGACCAAATGACATTCAAAACTTATAAATGATATACCGATAGAAATACTAGAATGTTAGCTACAAATTTCTAGAAAATCATTTTGTGAAATTAAATCATTTAAGGCATGAAAAAGTAGGAAGAACAGACAAAGGTCAAAACTGCCTGGTTCTGAAATTTCAAAACAAAGCAGTTAATGTTTTAAATGATTTGGAGGCCGTAATGGTTAGATAAAATTATGAAATTTGGTATGAATCTTCTTTAGGATGTTAGCTACAAGTTTCATGTTTTACACTTTGGTTAAAACAAAGTCTAAACTTGTCAAAAGATTAGACAAAGGAGAGATATTACTGCAAATTTTCAGGTTAAGGATGTATACAGTAACAGAAATGTAAATGGTGCGTTTGGTACTCAAATGATGTCCAAATGACGTGAGAGTGTGAGTGGATTTGTGTTAATATGGTATAAAACTTCAATTATAATTTGGAATTAAAATGACTTAAATAGATGGAGAAATGAATTGAAAATGCCAAGAATTAGTAAAGTGAAGTACAAAATCGGGTATAGAACTTAAGTTGGGTAGAAAGTGGCTCAAATGAGTTTGACATGAGCCAAAATTTTAAGAAAAGCTTGAATGTT
>CAOGCB010160854.1:0-10935 GCA_948266635.1 Cnidoscolus chayamansa | reverse complement strand
TTTTTTTCTTTTTATTATTGTTGAGTTGTCTTGAGCTGGTTGTGAACTTATTTTCAGTTTGTCTTGAACTGGTTGTAAATTTCTTTTCAGCTTGGAGGTGTGTGAACATGAAAGAGCAGTTGGGAAATAGGAAGCGATTTTGAGGATCCTGTGGGTGGCAGAATTCAAGTGTTTCTGGAATATTTTTTTTTTCCCAAGCCAATGGCAAAGGTATCTTTAACTCTAGATAAATTAACTTTCAGTTTAAGAGTTATTTTTAGTACTTCTTATCCCTTTTCTTCAACTGTTGCCCATTTATGTTGTTCTTTTTATATTATTTTTAGTCTGAATATCAATTTGCGACAGAATTTGAAACCAGTTAGACGATGGAGATCCTTTTGATGAAATGCTAACAGCAAGTGAAGCGTCTTTTAAATGTGGATAAAATATCGTTATTAAAAGTAATTTGTGTTTTAAGTAATGACTTTTGTAGATTAATGATAAATGCATTTAAAAAGTAGACTAATTAACTAGAACATTTAAAAAGCAAACATGGAATTGCCCATATAGAAAGGGAAAGTCTTCTTCCTGTAACCAAAAGCTTAATGGACCCTCTTTCTAAAAAATATAAGCTAAAATAAAACTTCTAACTGTTATCGGCTTTTCTTTATTACATATAATGAATAAAGGCAAATGCATGACACTTATGATAAAAAAATACAACTTCTCCCTAAAGTTGCTTGGCTCAATTAATCCATCACTCACTTGAAATAAATACAATGGCTTAATATTGGCTAAAAAATATGGTATGAAAATTATATTCAACGTTTACTTATTAATATTATCTAGACTACTAAATTTAATTTAATTTATTTTTCTACCAATGTCTATTCTAAAGCTCCCCAATATATTTTAGTATTTTACTAGAATAATAGGATATACTTAAATAAATATTAATTTCATTTTAGCTACCCCTTGATTCAATGTTTTTTCTAGATTAACTAATTCCTTTTCAATTATCGTTGCCATCTGCAAAAATAAACAATGCAAAAATAAACAAAGCATATCCGTGGAAAACTCCCAGAGTTTGCAAGTTAATGGCATGATCTTGAAGTTTATAAACAATCTGGTGGTGCAGAGTAGCTGAGATTGAATCAGCTATCTGTTCTGCTCCGGTTATCTGAACTTGAACTTTCAGAGCAGTACTAAGATGAGGATCATTTAAAGATATGTAGAAATTTGGAAAGAAGGTTAAAACTACACTGCCAGCATTGAGGGTAGTAGCAATAGAGCCGATAATGGCATGTTCATACTGAAGATACCTAGTATCCAGTAAAGATAACCGTGCCACTACAGGAAGTCCTTTTCGTCCATGATATGAAAGGACGAGTCTTATTGCCCCGAAATGTAGATGAGTGTATCTTTGCTTCTTCCATTGAGATATGAAATTTTCTGGGATCTCAATGGTAACATATTGTTCAGTAGATACTGAAGAAAGAGTACACTGAGATAGAGATGAGGACTGGACATATTCTTTTACATGAGTGGAAGGACGAGAAATAATCTGTCGAAGATTGCTAAAAGAAGAAGATCTTTTAAACACAGAATAAGTGTTAAGAATAGGTACAAGGGATTTAGAAACTTGGGCATCTTCTGGAATATGAGTTATTTCTACAAGATTTTCTATCTTATCAGTGATATATTTTTTACAAGAAGAAGGTAATACTAAAGAAGAAGATTGAATCAAAGGATTACCAGGTTCCATGATTAGAAGTTTCTCTCTTCCTTCTTCATAGATTTGCAAATTACTTCGTATTCACAGGTTGAGTTTGGCACATGATGAACTCAGCTCTGATACTATAGTACAAGCCCCTAGACAGATGGAAAATGATGATCTAGAAAAGGATCAGAATCTGATGTAGGAGAGTCATAGAATGAATGTCTGCGTCTTCGCTTACTTGGAGATCCTGTAAAGGGAGGTTGAGAAGAAGAGGCTTCTGGAGGAGTCTCAAGAGGTTGATAATCTTGAAACAAAGAGGCTTGATAGTCTGGATTGGACTGAGTAGCTAGAGAGAGTCTGACTAGGTCCAGGTCTGCTGGTGTTGAGGTTGAAGGCCCAATGAGTGTCGCTGTTGGATCTGGTGGTCCTAGAGCCTAGTAGTCCGTGGAAGATAAGCAGATCATGGGGTGTGTATCTTGAGAGGAATGATTGATCCTGTTGGTAAAACCCTAGAGTTCATCAAGCTCATGCTGCATGAACATAGACATTGGATAGGGAAATGTCTTCTAGAAAATTGCTTTTTGATCTGCTGTAAACCTTTCTCCGCCTTGATGATGGACTATCTTCTTGGTAAAGAAGTAGATACAATGATATCTACGTGCAATATTGAAGGGTAAAGTCTTATAAAGACTTCCTTCTTGTAACCGCTTCTGTAGCTGTTGTTTCCAATAGTCAATGGGATGAAACCATGATAGAAATATCCAAATTAATGAGTCACGGTTTCTAGGATTATTTAGAAACCAATGAGTTTCAAGTATAGGAATTTCTATTGGTTGATCATAAAGAGTTACCAATGACCAAAGGAACCAGAGATCCTTTTCTCCTCGCAGATAGGCTTGAGAAAGACTAGGTACCATGACAAATGGGTATAATATGATAAGATGTGGATAGTGGTACTGACAGTAGTCTGAGATATTTTGTTTAGCCCAAGATAGTACTTCCTTTATGGATAAGTGAGTGGGTAGGTCTGGAGGAAGTACAGAATCATTGACATGTATCATCATAATTAATGGTATAGCCATTGTGGCTGTCATGAGGACAGGTGGAAAGGGTAATGGTTTAGATATTCGGGAAAGAAAGTCAGGGATGAGATTTGATTTCCCTGCTATGTGTATGACTTCGAAATCATACCTGCTAAACCATTTCGCAAGTCTTAGCATCTGTTTATTGGGGATGTGTCTTCCCTTGAAATGGAGCATCTTTGGAAAAGATGTGTTATCCATTCGGACAATGAAATGTCTTGATACTAGAAAGAATTCGAATTTCCTGATGCCATTTTTGAAGGCCAAGATTTCTTTGATGGTGGTGTGGTAGTGGAGTTCACTGTCATTGAATTGACCCGAAGCATATCTACACAAAGATTCTTGTCCATCTTTTATTTCAAAAAGTATGGCCCCCCACGCCATATCACTGGCATCTGTCTGTAAGATTAGCTAACTGTCATTATCAGGAATTGTTAATGATGGAGTATTGCAGGCTAACTTTTTTAAAGCTTGGATAGCTTCTGTCTGATCTTTAGTCAAAGGAGGAGGATTTTTCTTGAGCATCTTGGGTAAGGATTGAGTATAAACTGCTGCTTGAGGAATGAAGCCACGTAAGTAGTTGATAATCCCAAGAAACTATTGCACTTGTTTTTTTGTGAGATCCTTATCAGGAAAATGCTTTAATCCTTCTGATAGATGAGAGCATGCCCAATATTGACCATTCTTGATATGCATACTAAGAAAATCTATCTCGGTTTGGCCAATAAGTGATTTTTTCTCTGCTAGCATTATTCCATAAGAGTGAACAATGTTATGAAACCGGACTAGCAGTTCTTGGTGATCTTTGGCTGTTTGAGAGAATAATAGAATATCATCAATGTAGATGATATAGTGAGGGAGCAAGGGTTCAAAGATCTGAATCATAGCCTTCTGAAAAATGGATGGAGCTATTTTCAGCCCAAATGGCATAACAGTCCATTGATAATGGGCATTGGGTATGCAAAATGTTGTTTTGTATCTGTCTTCAGGTACTATCCCTAATTGCCAAAAGCCTGCCTTAAGATCCAATTTGGAGAAATAATGGGCTTTGTTTAAAGGGGCAAATGAAGATGAAATGTTAGGGATAGGAAATTTGTCATCAGCTAAAATATGGTTGAGAGGCTTGTAATCAATTACTAACCTCTTCTTTCCTCGAAGCTGTTTTGTTCCTTTTTCAACATAAAAAGCCTGACAGGCCCACTGAGATGTAGTGGGCTCAATTAATCCTTGGGCCAAAAGTTCTGCACATTCTGCTCTGGCTAAGGCCAAATCTGTAGGGGACATTCCTGGATGAGAGGCCTTAGTAGGATTAACGTCTTCATTTTTCTTGAAGGGCAATTGAATAAAGAATTTCGCATTTTTGTACAGTGGAGAAGGATGCTGGAAGTCTTTATGAGAAGTGGCCCAACAAGGAGCAAATAGTTTTTTGACAGAGTCAAAATTCTCTTGAATGGATGAAATAGAGAACATATTCTGCTCCGTCGTATACAGCAAGAATTGTCTTTTGTACTTTATTCCAGTAGGTAGAATTTGTAGTTTTTGAGCTTTATAGTAGGTATCAAAGCCTACTAATAGATCTCTGCCAAAAAGATACGAACCAATAACATGTAGCCATATAGTACAGTCTGGGAAGAACTGAATTCCAATAGGCCTTTTTGTTATTAGTTGAGTCTGGAATGTTTTGCCGTCTGCTGTTGCAAAGAGTTTAACACAGTGTCTCCATATATCCCGAGGAAGAACATCAGGATTAACCATAGTTGTGTGAGAGCCTGTGTCAAAAAATGCTACTACTTTGACATGTTTAGCATACTTATCTGAAAGAACTTGTGCGTATGCCAAGGGAGTAGGATGAGTTGTCTCCATTAATAAGACAAGTGAGCTTTGGTCAGAAAGAATCTGTTCAGAAGATAATGGAGGAGACTGTAGAAAGAAAGGCTTATATGGAGAAGGAGCTGAAAAGTCTGGTGGTTCTTCTTTTAGAGTAGGAAGGGGTCCCACCGTATAGATTCCTGGTGAGTCATAATCAGAATCAGATATGACAAAAGTGGTGTCAGCAGTAGGCTCCTCTTGTTCAGAGAACTCAGATTCTATGTCATTATCTGCTGAAAAGAAGGGATAAGTTTTTTCTAGCTTATCCAGAATAGCCACGATCTTTTTCTTTCTTTTTGGACAATTGCGGGAAAAATGGCCTGGTTGTCCGCAATTAAAGCACTTATTGGATTTGTCTTTTTTGAATTTTCTTCGAAAATATCTGTACTTCTTCTTTTTGTCTTGTTTGTGACAATGACTTTCTTTGGAAGAAGATTTCTTGACATAGTGCTTTCCAAAATAGTGCGGCTTCTTTCTTGATGGACAAGGACAAGAATTATTGTCTGGACATTTGATCTGTAGATGTTTCTTATCACATGCTTTGTCCATTATGACTCCCCTTTCATAATATCTGCAAGAAGTTTTTGCTGTTCACAGAATCGCTCAATAGTGACTAGGGCAAATTGCCATAACTCTCCTAAAGAGACTTGTGAAATTTCTCTTTTGGTGTCCTTTGTCATTCTATGGATGTCTGCATGTGGCTCTTGTGGTAAGGAGTTGATAAACGTATACTTGAGATTCTCATCACTGTCTCATGGTCAACAAATCTCATTGTATAATTGAGACATCTTTGTATAATGGAACTCTAAGTCTTTTCGAAGAAGAGAACAATATTTCCTTGTAAAATACTCCTGTTTCCTTTGTTTGAAGATAAGAGAATAATCTCCAAGAAATTCATTGTGTATGAAAAGGAAAGCTGCATCCATTGTTGTGGAGGAGTAAAATTGCGCTTGACTGTAAGCATTCAGTTTAGAAAACCATTCTCTTAAAGTTCCAACACATCGAGATGTAAATTCTGCAAGGACATCTCTAAGTTGGGCTCTTGGAAGACTCATTTGAACATCAACCCATGCATTAAATTCCATGAGTCTGCTTCGCCATTTTGACGGTGGCAGGTCATCAAAAGTAAACCATGGGCCTGTTGAAGGCTTAGGCCTGGGCCTCGTTGTAGGAAGAGGTTCACTTTCTTCATCATCTGGGTCTTCTACAATGGGTTCTTGTAGGCCTCTTGGTGCTTGCATTAGAATTTGAGAGAGATCCATTTGTTCTGAGGAGTCAGAAGAAACGGATTCTCTTGAGGTTTCACTGTCTGAGTAGTCAGAAGTTGAAGTGGAACTAGCGGATTCCATAGGAACTGTATTAGATTGTCGACAGATCATTTGTGGAGGAATAAGAGGTTCCTTGTTTTTTGGTTCTGGTGTAACAGAAGGTTGTGGAGGAACTTGTGAGCTCGGTGAAGCAACTGTTCTAGTTGGTTTAGTTGAAGAGGTAGGTTTAGTGAAGGGTAAGGTTTTGATGAGATCAGAAGCTGAAAAGAATAGTGGTCTATGTGGTGGTGATGTTGGAGTATAGTAGCTAGATGGTGGAGAATATGGAAAGTAAGGAGGGTAAGGTTGAGCATTAAAATACCTGTTATTTTCTATTTGCTGTAGTTCCCTTTGGAGTCTGACTATTTCATTTGCCTTTTCGTCAAAGATAGGTGACATCTGATGTGTCGCAAGCATGTATCTTAATTCTTGATCTAGTACATCAATTCTTTGCTTCAAAGAGTCGTATATCTGGCGCATTTCTTTTTGTAGAGTAGATACTCTACTATCAGTTTGTGTTGCTGTATTCAAAACTTGATCTATCTTGCCATCAATCTTTTGGAGAAAATGGTTTTGAGTTACAACATTATCAGTTTGCCAGTTGAGGACTTCTTCAGATGGACTCAATGGAGCCATGGATCCTGAGGCTGTCATAACTGAAGGTCTAACATATGGAGAAGTAGGAATTTGAGTTTGAAGATTCTTACTTCTTTCCAGTGGAGGAAAATTTGGCTGCCTCATCATCATACAGGGGATTGGAGGAGTATGATGAAGTATTTTTTCCATATCACAGGAACAAAATACTGGAAAAGGAGGACACTTACGTAATCCTTCTTTTTCAAGGATCTGTAAGGCCCGAGCATAGTATTCTGAGTCAGTCATGGGCTTTGCTGGTGTGAATACTCGAATTTTGAGGTTCAGAAAGCCTATTTTTCCGGACTGCAAATAGTCCGGCCAGACCGGAGGTCTTTCAGAAAAGTTTCCGGAAGAATGCCAATATGGTACTCAAAACGTCCGGAACGTCGCGATGAACCCAAAGGTACTCTCGGAATAATTTTTGGAGGTCTGAAACTCCCGAAAAAGCCTCGGAACGAAAACCGAGCAAAAAGACAGATTTTGCAACCGCAACCGTAGCTCACCGCGGGCACGACCGCAGCTCACTGCGGTTGTGGCCGTGGCCCTCACCACGGCCATGTCCACGCTCGCCGTGGTCACAGCCGCAGGCCACGTTGCGGCCATGACCGCAGGTCACGCCGTGGTCACAGCCGCAGGCCACGCTGCGGCCATGACCGCAGGCCACGCCGTGGTCACGGCCGCAGGTCACGCCGCGGCCATGTCTGCAGGCCACGCCGCGGCCATGACCGCAGGCCACCGTGGTTTCCACCGCGGGTCTAGCCACGGCCATGACCGCAGGCTCATGCCGCGGCCATGACCGCGGCCCACGGCGGTTATAGCCGCCGAAATGCCCAATTTTCGCCTATAAAAGGCAGTTTTCAGCATGGTTTTCAGTACACCTGCTTTGAGTTTTCAGCGATCACTCTCCCTTCTCGCTTCTTGCGATTCTTTACCGCTTTCTGCATTCATACATAGCATTCTTGTTTGAGTTTTGATCACCTTAAGTTAATATTTAATTTGAGATCAAGCAAGCTGAAGCTCCGCAGTGGAAAACTTCTGCACCAGGTACACATTTCTCGAGCTCAATCTCTTTCAATTCAAGTATTAATATATACTATGAACTAAGCATACTGCATGCATTCCATATAGTTAAACAGGTTCAAGCTAAATGCCCGGTTAATCAATAATCGATGATTTCAAGTTAGATCAGAACATATGGTTTCAAAAGGCCCCAAGATTTATATTAAGGCCCATAAGGCCTAAAATTCATGATTTGGCAAGAAAAGCCCAAACCAGAAAAAAACAAATTTAGTCCATAAGGCCCACAAATCCATTTTGGCCCATAAGGCCCAAAATCCATGATTTGGCAAGAAAAAGCCCAAAACCATAAGTTGGCCCATAAGGCCCATAAACCTGATTTGGCCCAAAAAGCCCAAAATCAATTTTGGCAATAAAAAGCCCAAAACCTCTTTTAGCAATAAAAATCCCAAAACCCAATTTGGCCCATATGGCCCAAGAATCCAAGCCCTTTTAAAAAGGCAAACCCGAACTACGTTGACTTTAATCCCATAAGGGTACGTAGGCATATTTGGGAATAAGCCCCAAATAACAAGTCATCACTACTTTCAAAATTATCATCATTTTAGAATCATCTTTATAACATCCATCATAATTATGCACAACATTCTACCATGCATTTCATCTCATTTAAAATTGGTTAGTTAACTGCATGACATGGTCTCGGGATCCACTTTTGGTTCGAATGCTTGCTTTAATTCATATGGGCTAATTAATCTAATAATTAGGTTAATTAAGTTAAAATTGGAGTCATAGGATTTTTCCTAATTTGCCCTAAAATAATTAAATCAGTTGGCGACTCACACACACATGCATTCATCCTAGTCATAGGCATCTAAATAATCCATTTTATTTATTTTCCTGTGTCGTCGGGGTGAGGGGTTCACAGTTTGGCGACTCCACTGGGGACTTATTTTATGTGATCATTTTGCATAAATTGAGGACTACAATTGCATGTTAACTAACCCACCCATTGAGGGTATTATTTTGAAATGCTTTGTTTTGCAGGGTGCTTGGAGCATAAGAAAACATCAAAAATAAAATTAAAATTTGCCATATGATGTGCATTTGGGAATCTTTTTCCCCATTTGATCATAAAAAAGAATTTCAAATGAATTTCCTTTCTCTCTGTGTAAATTTCTGAGTCTGGATAGCGAGTAGCGCTGATCGGCAAGTCTCCTTGATTATGTCGACGGACAGCCAAAGTGTCCTCCCGGTTACCGCAAACCATCCTTAATCCTTTTGGGGGTCGCCCATGAGTATGCATACTGTTGGACCCACGCGAGACTCATTGTCTCACATGTGGTTAGGTATATACATACTCAAGGTTCAGGGGTCCCTTATAAGCCTATACTCTCATTTTCGAGTCATAGCCTATAGAACCTTCCCTTTTAGGTGGTATGCACCCAATGAATAACATCATGCCATGGAAAATTATTTATGTTGTGATGAGATGCATTCATACATACACTCACATCATTCAAACGACAAAACTATGGATTCTGAAATAAAAGAATGAGAGAATATCTAGTCGAAGTCATGCACAGTCGGACCTGAAGTCCATATACCCTAAATACTGTTACAATACCATGACCATGTCCTGATCAAATTTCCCTATTTTTATCCAGGTTGTTGCCTCAACACCTCCTGTTCTTCAAACACCACTCTCACTTTCACCAACTACCCCTACTGCACCAATGGCCTCACTTGCTGACATTCAGAACTTGATTGATCAGATAGAAGCTAGGGTAGAAGAAAGGATAAACAGAGCAATGGCTGCCCAACGAACTGCATTCTTGGCTGAGTTAGGGGCTGGACAACTTAATGTTGGAGGGGATCCTACAAGTCAGGGACTTACCACTATGCCCACAACCTCCAGCCCTAATATGGATGAAATGCCTTCTAAGGCTGCTGCTGAACTAGAAGTTCAGAAGATGAAAGAAAAGATAGAACTGCTGGAAAGATCCATATCTGCCCTGAAAACCCACAAGGAAGTGGTGGACATGGACTCCTTGTCTTTGTTCCCAGAGGCTAGGTTACCCACAAAATTTAAAATGCCCAACATGGACAAGTTCGATGGAACCACTTGTCCCAAGACCCATCTGAATATGTATGTTGGGGCATTAAACCCTTTTGGTTTGAGCAGTGAGCTTCTTGCCCAACTATTTCAACAGTCCCTTACTAGTGCCGCTCTGAGGTGGTTTGTAAGTCTGGACCGATCCAAGATGAAGACTTGGGAGGATATCTGTAATGCCTTTAACTCACAGTACCACTACAACATAAAAGTAGATGTTACTAGAAGGGAGTGTGAGACTACCAAGCAGAGAAACAATGAACTTTTCTCCTCGTTCCTTACGAGGTGGAGAGCTAAGGCTTCACAGATGATCAACAGGCCTTCTGAGCAAGAACAGGTAGATATCATCATAAGAAACTTGTTGCCTATCTACCAGCATCAATTGCAGACACAATATCTGCCAACCTTTCAGTCACTAATTGTTACTGCCACAAAGGTTGAAGACCTTATTCAGATGGGACACCTGAAGGAAGACTCAGGGGCATCTAAATACAAGAAGCCTAGCCAAGCTAGCAAAGCACATGAAGTTGCCAGTATTACCCCCACTAATCCTTTACGTGTGGGTAACATGAGAAGCGGAAATAGTCAGCCAAGAAGAAGTTATGCTGACCTCGGTATGCCAATCCTTTTGGTGTTCCGAGAGGCTGTGAATGCCAATTACCTGAAGCCCTTGGAAGCAAGGCCACCTCCCAACCCACTGCCAAGAAACTACAGGGCCAATGAATACTGTGAATACCATCAAGGTAACGGGCAGAAAACCGAAGATTGTTGGACTCTGAAAAATCGGATTCAGGATTTGGTTGATAATGGGTCGATAATCCCAAGAAGTAAGCCAAGCATCAGCACTAACCCTCTGCCTAACCATGGGGTGAATGCTATTACTGATGACCAGGAGTTGGTCGATCCTTTCGATCTCTTCTTGCAAATGAATGATATCTGTGTCCTGGATTTGAATGATCTATCCGATGAAGTGGAAGCAATCACAAGGAGTGGTAGACAGTATGAACCGATAGAACTGGACAAAGTCCAAAATAAACCCTATTCAAAAGTAGCTGAACCCAAGGAGGACCCAGTACTCTCACAGCTTAAAAAGACACAAGCAAGAGTATCCATCTGGGAACTTCTAGCCTCATCCTATTCTCATCGCCAAGCTCTTTGCAAGGCTTTGAGCCAGCTAGAGACATCAGTTGAAATCAGCCCTGAAGTGCTGGT
>CAOGCB010160783.1:0-12618 GCA_948266635.1 Cnidoscolus chayamansa | reverse complement strand
AAGGAGCAAGGAGGGAGAGTGAAAGCTCGTCAACATAAGCGGTGTCTAAAACTGAAGGTCTGGGGCTGCTTTTATAGGCAAAAATCGGCTGGAGGGCGGTCCGAACCTCCGGAACCTGCCTGTTCACTCGTTTTTTTTTCATTCTGGAGGCTTTTTCGGGAGTTATAGACCTCCAAAAATTATTTCGAGAGTAACTTTGGGTTCTTCGCGAAGTTTCGGACCTTTTGAGTACCAATTCTGCATACTTTCGGAAACTTTTCCGAAAGGCTTCCGGTCTGGCCGGACTGTTTGCAGTCCGGGAAAATAGGCTTTCCGAGTCTCAAAATTCGAGTATTCACAAAACCACATGCTATAATATCATGTAATAGCCCACCTTATCAGAATGTTATTGGCATTAGAGTCCCAACCATCCAAAAGTGACCGAAACCCTAATAAATCGTAAACATTACATGGCATTACATTCCATTTCAAAACATTACATTTTCTTTACATTTACATTAACATTAATATTGAGACTCTGTAACATTCACCGTAGTAAATCTCATACAATCTATGGATCTAGGTACAAAATGTTCATAAGGAATAATTAAATTCATAGTACAAGTGTTTTACATTATACTTGTACACTTCATCATACATAATCTAATTTAAGTACCTTAAATCCAAAAAACATAATATATCATCACATACATGAGATTAGAAATGTAATTTAATTACATAACTTAGAACACTCTTTTTTTTAATACATAAACATAAACCTAAGGGCAATCAGATACATATTTAGGGATACATCCACATCTACCCTACTATTCTGGTACATTATGTATACCTGTGAATAACAAGTTAGGAATAGGGAATGGGAAAGGACATAAAACGAGAAAGCTATCGAAATAGCTTAGTGAATAGATACATAAAACATCATACATTATAAAACATATTTCGTGCCTGTGTAATGCAACATCTTCAAACATTTCACCTTAGGTGAAATTGTCACCAAGATCCCTAGCAGTTCTAGTTGGCAAGCCATCTTCTAGGAAATACCACATTTTTTATATGCGCCAAGAAGTTCATTGTGACCATCTTGGTCTTAGCATATAAATGAACATACATAATGGATATATCCCTTAGAATGTCCTAAATCCATTGTGTTTCTTCTGAGGGACAGTTTATGGTACATCCCCGAAGGACATGCCAAAACATACTTTCTCACATACATTCCTAGGGACCATCCGATGGATAAATCTGAATCATAACATTATCTACAGGATCATGGATCATTCGATATTACGCTTCCATATAACATGTTATAATGTAATGCAACATATAATCCACATCTAATGCCACAACCTAGGCATTATGATGCATGGGTATGCTCTAAAGATTCATTTTATCATTCAGTAACATAAAATATTTTAGTTGTATCCACTCACCTAGTTATAACTTGAAGATGATGCCTTGCCTTATCAACGTTGTCCTTAGTTTCCCTGGTTCAACCTAGTTTAAGGGACAAGGATGAGAGACTACTCAAAACTATAATAATACTTTTAAATACTCCCACTATTTCCCTATATAGCATAACATTGACTCAGACTTAACATAAACATGAATTAGTGTCCAGAACTGGTACTATGAAACCTTTATCACACAATACCAAACTATAATCTTTTAACGAGTGATAACTTACTTTCTTACTTAGTCACTCAGTTATAACCCTAACTGAGTGATGCCATGGTTCATCCTTCAACTATCGAGCTATAATTCATTGACTTTGGTCAAATATTAGCTCGATAACACCCTTTAATCATCCCATGTTTATCGAGCCATGAAATACCTTTATAGCATCATTCAACTACCTATTATGGTTCGAACAGAAGCTTAGTTTTTAGTAACCGAAATTACTATTCCAGTTGCCAGAAACTGGGTTTTTACCAGAAGGTCAAAATCATTTCTTGCATATTTCAAGCTTCCAAAACCTGTTAAACTCAACTCCAACATCAAATATACATTCTAAACATTATTTCAACATCATTTAAACCTCAAGCACATGAATTCACATGACAAACATATCCTACTCATCAATTATCAACAATCACAATGGTTTTATACTTCAAGAACCTCAAAACCTGCAATTATATTTCCTCTCTTCAAACTACCATTCATTGGTAGCCAACATAACACGCAATATCATTTTAAGTGTCTTTTAACCTCTAACATCACATTACCATCTTCATTTCATCAAAATATTATACATTACTCAACATCAAGAGAATTGAGACTTCAAACATGAAAACTCAACATTTTTTTATTAATACCACATCTTTGCATGTATGTACCTAAAATAATCTCTCATCACCCCAAACAAGTTAAAGATTAACTCTACTAACCTGTCTGAAGTCAATTAAGGGTTGAAGAGTTTGAGAACCTTAGTCCCCACAAGTGCTCTTCCTGCTCAATAGTTCGACCACTTAGCTCCTCTTTCTTCCCTAATTTGATTCCTCATTTCTTTTGAAGAATCCTACCATACTAGTGAAATTTTCTTTGTTTCGCTTCTACAATTTCTTCCTTTGATTTAAATCTTGGCTTACTGGTGTCCCAAATGCAGAGAAAGAGTTTGAGAGAATTAAGTTTTCTTAAAACCCTTCTCTAGTCGAAACTCTCTCCTTTTATAGTGAGAGGGTTCAGTTCTTGCATTTGGTATCAACCCTATGTTCGGTTTCCTTTTTCTACCTTCATAAATTTTCAATCCTATTTAATCCTTTGTTTTTTCCTCTTTTGCATTTTAGTCCTTTAACATTTTCATTTTCATATATTAATCCTTAAACTCTTTTTTATTTTCATTTTTCAACCATATTTACTATTTCAGTCTGATATTCAAATATTCCACGAATATTCCATTTAAGAACTCAAATTTCGACATCGAAAAAGTGTCAAGTGTTACAAATGCTTCCCTTATAATGTTATGTAATAGAATATATTGAGAGATAGAACAGAACTACCTATGTTAGGCATAGGTTTATGGTCACCTTGGTAATGATGAGTTATTTTTTCATATTATGCCTTATGTATTTATGATGCAGGCATGTATACAATGTTATGTCATAAAATGAATGTATACGAATGCTTGTTTAAATGAATGAATGAATGAATGCAAACGTATGAAATATGTGAAATGAAAAGCGAAAAATTTACATAGAAATGATGTATGATGATATGTATGCTTGTTAGATTTCAATTACCTTTTTGGATGGTCGAAATTCTAACGCCGGTAGAAGTCTGGTGCAGCTGGACTGTTACACTATCAACCTCAACAAACAATTTAACATGATTGTATCCTTGAATTGAACTTAAGTTCTCATAAATTACATATTTGTCATCATCATTTCTAATAAGCAACATTGACCAATACATTGAACCATAACAAACAATGGGATTCTTATAAATAACTCTAGAAATTTCTTAATCATTCCATAAACAAATTGAATTTGATATTTTATTTATCAATTCATCAATATTTGGTTTATTATTAAACTTAAGATGTCTCATCATTGAATTGATATTCCCAATATCATATTGTAACCTTCATATTCAATAATTCATTTGATCTCCCCAATGAATAATAAATGACACAAATGATGATTTTTTTGTACCTAAAAATAAAAAATCTGTAACACTCGACACTTTTTCGATATAAGAATCTAAGTTTATATTTAGAATATTTATGAAATATGCAAAAATCAGGCTGTAATAGTGATTAGGGTCTAAAATATAAATTCAAAAGATTTTAAGGGCTAAAATGTAATAAATGAAAGGTTTAAGGATATAAATGAAAAGCTTGGAAGAAAGTGAAGGACTAAAGTGAAATTCAGCCAAAGAAACCTATAAAACTAGTTTTGGCCATCGAAACTAGATGGCCAACTCCACTATAAATAGTAAGGCTACTTGGTAGAAAGAGTTTCCACATTCAAACTCTTCTCTCAACCAACTCTATACCTCTAAAAGTTAGAAATTTTCAAAACCTAAGTGAAATAGGTGTATTTTGAAGGAAGTTACACTAGGATTAAAGAGTTGTAAAGTAGAACAAAGAAAAAGTAGAAAAGCATCAAAACAATTGCAAGTGTAGGAGTGATTTTGAGTCCAACAAGTTTAAATCCATAATTCAAGTTAATTTTGATGATTTTTTTTCATGTATCTGTGACATACATGCATGTTGTTAAAGTGAGGGTTCATGAAAATTGTTAAAAGTTGAGAAACTTTGATGTTTTAGATGATTTTACCAAAAGATAATCAAAGATGAATGTTAGAGTGTTAAAATGAGATAAATTGATATCAAAGACACTAACAATGTATAAAATTATGTTGCATGTGATTGGTTTAAAGAAATTAAAGTGATTTAAAGATATAAATTTTATGTCATATGAGTTAAATGTTGAATATTGATCGACTAAACTTGCATGTTAAATTTATGAGATTATATGTGTTTATTGAAATTGTTGAAATGTGGAAATGTATTTAGAAGTGAAAAGTGTACAAAATTGTAGGTTTTGGCATGTTGAACCATGTAAAAACCGAGTTTTGGCATTCTACCAAAATTCAGGTTCGGCAGTCGAAAGTATGATTTGGCCGCCGAGATCGGATTTTATACTGAGATATGGTTAGGCAGCAAAAGGTGTCGCTGAAGCATAAAAAATTACTTGATAAGGGACATGGTTTGACCACGAAAGGTGTCACTAAAACATAAAGATAGAGATTTTTTGAGTTCAGACTTCGGCTATTGAACCAAGTCCCTAAAACAGAGTAATGTCTCTATACAATGAACCTTCGACTATTGAACCTACCAATGGAACTCTATTGCAATAGCCCGATCTCCCAAACTGCGACCGGCGTTAGGATCCTAACCACCTAAAGGTGACCACCCTAACAAGCCTAACATCATTTATTATACATTACATATCATATCTTATCATTTTATTCCATGATCATTTCATTTCATTCCATTACATACATTTATATGCATTCATTCATATTCATAAAAATCTCTAATTTCATGTTCATGTATGCATCATTGACAAACATTTCATGTAACTTTACACATAAGGTAATTATGTCCCAATATACTTCTTGACTCAGACTACCAAAGTAGCTCCCAAGGCTTTGACCCAAATAAGCTAAAGCAGATCCCGAGGTCTTCGTTAAACCCAGATTGTTGTAGCAGCTCTTAAGCCATTGTTAACTTTAAATATAGTGTTAAAAGCCTCCTTTGGCCATTTGGACTTACCATATACTAATACCAAAAATCTCTTTTTAGCCATATTGGTATTAACTTGCCTTTCATTTCGTTACCGTTACCATGAATTCATCATTCATTTTAAAGTCTATGGCTCATCTATAAATCATTATATCATCATAGATCAATAATATTATGTAATGCCACATATCTCATGTGTCAACCTATTATCATGATGCATGCATATGTCATCAACTCCAGCAAGAAAAGCATTATCCAAGACCATATACTAGCAAATTGTTGCCATGCTAATCATGAATCATTTGACTTAAAGATGTGGGAATTACAAGTTATTTTATTAGCCACTAAGCCCAATAATTGGGATAAAGCACTTATCAAGAAAAATAGGAAACTATAGGGGGGGAAACCAACATTGAGGTCACAAATACAACTTATATTTATATATGTATATATATTATGACTAAGCTTTTGTTTTCCAAAAGAGCTACTGAATTCAAATGGGTGCTTATTAGGTAGTCAATATTAGAAGCAAATGGGGTTGACAATATTTTATGAAATGGTAAATTAAATATGAATTTAATATTCATTTTAGTGATTTCCCAGTGCTGGGATCTAAGTCTCTAACCTAATTTATGTTGATAGGCTGACCTTTTTAGTATTTCCCGCATCATCCTCATAATCACCGTGTCCACTTCTTATTCTCCTTTAAGTCATTTCTCCTCTTTTACCATACACTAAGCCAAGAAGCTCTCTGCTGCTAGCCCATACACCCCAACAAATTAAAGATGGTCAGTACAAGAATCCATAAAAGCTTATCATACCCACTGCACTATCATCTCTTCATATGCTTCATGGAATTACTTGTCTAGTTTTGCCTCTCACATATCTTGTGGGTGTATTTAGGACATAATATGATATGTTTAGTGAGTAGAAACTTGGCTTTTTTCACATATTGTATGAGATGCAAAACCAACACAAGTCCGGATGAAGGACATTGAAGACAAAATGTTAAAAAGGATGTTATTTGACATACTATAATTAGTGAAGTGCCAAGAACTTTTATTCAAAATAAAAAAATCCTTATGAAGATCACATGAAAAAGGATCTCACTTCTCAAATTATGATCACACAATAGCTCTAGCAATGCATACAATGGTGGTAGGGGTTGGTCCGTCGATATGGGCGAATTCAATCTTATTTGGTATACTAAAACTGACAACAATGCATGCACAGAAGCACATAGGGTGAGTTAATTCTAAAGGAACAAAAGGGAAAGATAAGAAAGACATGAATATAGATATATATATATAGACACCAGAAGCAAATTGACAACTTTAGAAACAATATTCTATTGTTTGACATAGTAAAAAAAACGGTGTTATTTCTTGAAGTAGTAATAGCATGTAAAGAGCATTTTGGAAAGAAAAAGATAAAACATAAAAGGAAGAAGAGATGAGATGAGGTGATCAGAGAGTACCATCAAAAGTATTAACATATATGGAAGTATTTTTACTTTCTTGTGACTTTTATTTACTTAAATTTGGAAGCCAAAAAGGAGAGCCAAAACAAAGTCCTTGACATACACACCTTTAAGACAAAAGTATAATGTATTTTATGTATCATTTAATCATAAAATTTGGTATCCACTCATCTGGACAATAGGTTTGATGAATCCTTTGTCCTTTTACTAAGGTCTTTGAGTCATGAGGTCCACTCCTACATTTTATAGACTTAGGATTAGAGACGAGTTATTCCAATCCTTTTCATACTATAAATATATCCAATAATTCCTCACATAACATAACATCTTTTCATTTCTTTACAACTTAAATAAAAGTTACGGTCTGGTTTCCTTGGTAATTTGGTTCTATTGTCCCAATTATAAATGACCAAGAGGGGGTGAATTGGTTACTTTTTCAATTCAATCAATTTTTTAAGTTCTTGCTCTAAACTCTTAAGAAAAATTATGGCTAAATACTTCTAGAGTGCTATCTAATCAGATCAATGTATGAGAAGTTGATTATCTTAAGATTGTAAAATATAAAATTAGTTAGCTAATTTTTAGCCTGTGAAAAAGTTATTGCTCATGTTACTGTTCATGCTACTGTTTACACTGAAATTAACAAGGTGTTCAGGTTAGCAAAACTTGAATTACAGCTTAATGAACTTCTAACAACAATTTATCAAACAACAAATTTCTTCAATTAATCAAGGCAATACATATAAATTGACATTCAAAAGTAAGAGATAAGGTCAAGAGAATTCAAACACATCAATTTATAGTGGTTCGGCAATGCAACCTACATCCACTATTCTCAAGCTTCCTCTTTAGACTTTTATCCACTATAATCTCTTTTTCCAGGCAAGAGAACAGCCAAGTACATCCACCAAGCTTCCCAGGTGCTTGATCAACCTTTACAAGTTTGATGATCCCACGAACTTCTTTAACCTTTCATAGGTGCTTAAGAACCTTGCAAGTTTGATATCCCCTCAAACTTCTTTAAGCTTTTACAAGTGCTTAACAACCTCTCTAAGTTTGATTTTCCCTTAAACTTCTTTAAGCTTATCAAGGTGCTTAACAATCTCTTCCAAGTGATGTCCCTTCACTTAGACAACCTTAAATAGGTTTTGAAAAGAAGAATAATCACTCTCTTTGAATTGATATACAAATAAGTGAACTATGAAGAAGAGAGAGATGGATCTGCCAATGAAGGACAAATTTTTGAATGAAGGTTTTAAAACAAGACTCTCAAAGTTCTTAAAGATGTATCACATTCATTAGTTTCAAAAGGATGTAAAAGCTTGCTTATATAGGTGGGTTTGAGGCCTGAAACTCTCGACACAAAAGGACAACCAACGACTACTTTTCTAATCATTGCAACTTTGGAGTCTGTGCAGCTAGTGTAACACCCGAAATTTGACGATTGTCGCTACAAACCAATATATATCTTTTCCAACATGCTTTGTCCTCACTCACATGCTTTCTAGAACTTCCTAAAAGGTCACCCATCCTATAATTGCTCCAAGCCAAGCACACTTAATTATGGAGTTCTTACGAAAAGGCTTCCAAAAAGGAAGGTGCACTTTGTTGATATAGCTAGTACCTATCAAATCTCTTAAGCTATTCTTAATTGTACAGTCCCACACCTGTACAATCTCAAAATCACTCAACTGTGCAGCCCCATCCCTACACAGTCTTAGGATCCCTCTTTTTCAAGTGTGGGATTGGTTCATTCATGTATCCCTCCACCTAGAAGCCTGTCAGAAGTCGCTCCTTGTCCATGCTCTTTTTAACACCAGCGATCACTTCCCGCCCTCTTTGGTCCCGTGTATTACAGTTAGAGTTCTATAAGACTCAGACCAAAATTAGCTTGCTAAAAATATTTTTAATTAGAAAGTAGTTAGCTAATTTTGAAAGCCAACATACTAATTTTATTTTCTGTCAAGATTGAAAAAGACTTATTCTAAAGTTAGCTAATTTTAACCCTTGAGCTAAAATTAGGTATATAATTTTAGCAGCTTACGAACTCAATTTTCTTGATTTTAAAACCATGCTTTGAAAATGTTTTTATGCATGTGAGAATTCATTGGTAGTTCTAAATCTCACTTCTCTTACATTGCTTTGCCTAGAATCGAATGGCTTCATTTTGTCTTCCTTTGTTCTTCTTGATATGCTCTTTTCTTCTTCTTTTTCTTCTTTTGATTTGCTTTCTCTATGTGATCTGAAATGCTTGGAAGATTATTAGTACATTTCATTAAGTTTTGTTATCATCAAAACATATTTTCTCCTTATGGGGTCAATAATCTCCCCCTTTTTTATGATGACAAAAGTCAATACTCACTAGGAGAGATCTATAGAATTATCACATATATTTACACATTAAGCAGAAAGATAAAATATTCATTAAGTAAAAAGATAAAATACTCCCCCTGAGTTTGTGCTTGGTAATTAAGCTCCCCCTGAAACATATATCATGTATACTTAAGATTTTTATCAGTTCTCATATCAACATAAGTATTCTTAAATTTATCCTATCAAATATACATGTTAATCATCAATAAGAATTCAATAATATCATTAATCACAAAATTAACATGGAATTTCATAAAAGCCAACTTTTATCAACATTGTTTAGCAGTGCAACTGATGCATGGATTTTCAGAGCAATTCTATTTTTGGAAGTTTCTTTTACTTGTAGATCCTTTTTAAACATTATTTCATGAGCAATTAAAGAGCCATTAGTTCATCATACCTAAATCTTAAGAAATCCTTTGTGTCAAAGATTACTGTGATCTTAGTCTCCCATGATCTGGGTAAGGATCTCAGAACTTTCTTGACATGTTCTTCTTCTTCAAAAGTCTTACCAAGTGTTTTGAGTAAGTTCACAAGATTAGTAAATCTTGTGCTCATTTCAGTAATTGTTTCACCATCCTTCATTAGAAACAACTCATAATCACGTACTAAAATATTAGCATTGGTTTCCTTTACTTAGCTTGTGCCTTCGTATGTCACTTCCAATTTATCCCAAATTTCTTTAGCATATTCACACCCTGAAATCCTATTATACTCATTAAAGTCAAGAGCACAGTGAAGTATATTAATTGCTTTTGCATTTATAGAGATTCTTCTCCAATCCTCATTCGTGTATTCAGCTGGAGTCCTTTCATAGAAATCATTTTCTCTATGTGGTATATATGGACCACTTTGTATAACTCTCCAAGCTTTAATGTCTATGGATTGTATAAAGTTCCTCATCCTAGTTTTCCAAAAAGAGTAATGTGTGCCATTAAAAAATAGTAGTCGTGTAATGGAATGTCCTTCAGCTAGTGGGGTAGGGATTCCTACAGAATTACTAGATGAGCTAACCGTGAGAATATTTTTAGATGGATCTTCTCTAAGGTGGTTAGACCTTAAACAGTAGAGTTAGGCTCTGATACCAATTGCTAGTCCCTTATGTAGGTCCAAGAAGGGGTGAATTAGACATTTTTTTATATTTTTAAAATTTTTAGTTCCTGCTCTAAACTCTAAAGTAACTTTTTGATGAATCTCATATTTTGTTAAAACTAGAACTTCTAGAACTCAGTTTTAGACTGTCAGGAATTTCAGAACTCTGTTTATGAAACATGTAACAAGTAATATTATTTATGGACACAGAGAGCATATATATCATTAATTAGAGTAAGATTCAGTAAAACAAATATAAACATAAATCAATCAAGCATATATTTAAGTAAAAGTAAGAGATAGGGAAGATAATAAGAACTCAAGAGATTTATAGTGGTTCGACCTTCCTGCCTACGTCCACTCTCCCAAATTCTCCTTTTGAGAAGTTTCTCTATTATGGTTTCTTTTGAATGGTAAGAAACAAGCCTTTACAATCTTCCCAAGTTTTCAAGGATCTTGTAATCTTCCCAAGTTTTCTAGGCTCTTGTAACTTTTGACTAGTTTTCTAGGCTCTTGTAACCTCTCACAAGTTTTCTAGGCTATTGTAACCTTACATAAGTGT
Organism: Cnidoscolus chayamansa; assembly: GCA_948266635.1. Classification (NCBI taxonomy): domain Eukaryota; kingdom Viridiplantae; phylum Streptophyta; class Magnoliopsida; order Malpighiales; family Euphorbiaceae; genus Cnidoscolus; species Cnidoscolus chayamansa. The sequence continues at coordinate 1,866 of CAOGCB010160783.1, read as the reverse complement.
TTCTCACTAAATACTCAAAACACAAGCTATTCCAAGCTTGCAAACAACCTTAAGTAGGCTTTGGTAGATGAAGAAATTAACTCTTGCTTTTCTCTTTCTACAGTAAAAACTATAAAGATGAAGAAGAGTTGGATTTACTAAAAAAAACTCAATCAATGCTCAAGAGTAAATGCTCAAGACTCAAAGCTTTTGTTAATGAATTATTCTCTCAAGTGTAAAAATGCTCTTCTTGAAAATAAATGAGAGAGATTTTTGTTGATATAGAGTCTTGATGAAAGCTAGCCGTTTTGAAAAGATTTGGTAGGTGAAAAGTAGATTTTGAAATAGAGCTAACAATTATTTTTGTAATTTAGTGAAATAACCTAGGATCATAAAAGTAGAATTTCTAGTTTCGAATGTCTAGGTTCTACTTTCAACTCAGTGGTTCTAGTTTTGTAAAAACTTAATTTATATTTTTGACATTTCACAGCTTTTCTTATCTTTGTGCATTGATTCTAATATTTATTTATACATAACTATTTTCTTCAAAGGCTTGATTCAATGACTTGATCATCCATACTTCTTATTCCTTTTGACTTCATATTTGCTTGTGAATAATACATAAGTTCCTTAAGTTTTGTAATCATCAAAATATACTATTTTAGTTCATGGGATTAATAACCATTCTAATCGAGTCACATAAGTCGTACTTACATTAGGATTCTACTTCAGCCAGAGATTTCTTTCTGATTTTTCGATATAATAAAATTCCTACTTTATACGAGATTAGTGGATCCTTCATGATCACTCAATTTCCTTCAAGTATTATCACTATACCCAATATCTCATCTATGGACACTTCATAGTTACAAAGCATCAAGCCTTTGAGTCAAAGTATTGCTTATATACTTAAGGTATCCTTAATGATCTCAAATCTAAAGATAATGCACAACTGAGATGATGTGAGTCTTTCATGACAAAAATGAATATTTCACTATCAGGTCTTCGATGTACTTATTTCTAATAGAAGCATCCACATATTAACTTCGAACATCGTCATGTTCACAACTATGAGAACCATCACTTGACTTAGTCAAGGAGTATAATATTTGTCAATCTATCTACATTGATAGTGTCCCATCTCATTAATACCATGAACAAGGATAGTTTTGGCATCAACACATTTGTATGTAATAAGAATCTCATATCATGAACTCTTCACGATTTCCTTTACACTATATTATGGGATGTCAAAGACTTTATTATCGATTTAAGATATTATAAAGTTAATAATCAAGCAGATATAATTAAACAAACACACCAATAATAAAAAATATATAATAATAGTAGTAGTTTTACTAAATCAATATTCACAACAAAAAACCTATTACATATCGGCTCTAGGACATACATATCTAATAAATCACTCCATCACATATAAAACCACACTTCCAAATACCTTTACCCTTTGCATTTTTCCTTAAATTTCATAATCATTTTAATTTGATAATTATAATATTATTAGCATAACATATTTTTTTCCACTAAAAAAATATTTTAAAGATTGTTTATTTTTTTAAATCACTTTTACGTATTTTGAAATAATTTTTGTTTTAATTTTTTTTAAAAATAATTAAAATTTATATATTTAAATTACAAGTAATGAAATAAGAAAAATATTTAAAAAATATCCTTATTGTTTCTTTTCATATATTAATTTATAAAATCATAACTCTATAATATATTTTTTTTCAATATATATATAATTATATATATTTCCGATGTTTCTACAATTTATAAATAATAATTATATCATAAATATATAAAATAAAAATATTTAATTAAATAAATAAGTAGGAGGAGGAGGGACAGAGAAGGAAAGGACGA
>CAOGCB010160777.1:0-10867 GCA_948266635.1 Cnidoscolus chayamansa | reverse complement strand
TAGTGCCAAAAATTATAGATGCATTATAAGGATCATGTTGCACGAGCAAAAATATGATGCTAAAAAACAAAAAGATAAACAGCTTGTAATTTCCATGTGTTCTAAGATCATATGCAATTACTCTGTTCCTTCTCATAATTTTTTCTGGCCAACCAATTAGTAAGATACCCATGCCACCATAATGGCATTTCAGACATAAACAATGAGAAGGACTATATTATTGTTCATAAGGAAATGACAAAGAGGGGGGGTGGGAGCAAAGCTAAGTTGGCAACACTTTATATTCAGTGTTATCAATATATTGGATCAGAGCCTGTCTAGAAAACAAGGCACATACATGAAAACAATCCAGAAAATTTGTAGAAATATTAATGCCACAACTATAGAAAGCACTACTAATGATGTCATTTTAAACAGAGAAAGAGACCCAGATAACAAGGAAGGTAGAGGGAGCGGGAATCCATACTCTAGTGTACAGTTCCTTGGCTTTCTCCAAGTGGGTAGCCTCCAACTTAGGATTTCTTTTCTCATTCCGAATTGCAGCAAAGTAGTTCCAGTTACCCTGCCAACACCAATAGCATGCAAGACATACAGAGTTATATAAGCAAAAATGTGAATGCATGACTGCTACAAAAAGCAGTTACAAAATGTGTATGTTGGAGAACACAAGGCATCAGAAACAATTCACAGAAGTGAGCAGAAGATATGCACCAGAGCAATAAGTGCATAAGAATCCTTCCCACCAGCTGCTTCATTAGCAGCCCGTAAGGTTTCTTTTGCCTTGACCCACTCATCATTTTTCAGCTCCAGGTCACCAAGCATTGATAACGCATTTGGATACTTGTCGTTCACCTTTAGAGCCTCCTTAACCTATAAAAGGAAAGGCTAGTCATTAACTGGAAAAAAAAAGTTATAAACAATATGTAGAAATAGAATTCTGCAGGGTATATCAACAACCAGTTCAATGCTTAATTGAATATTATTTCGAGCTTTTGCCATAGCAGCCAGCCTCAAATAAGCATCCAAATAGGTCGGATACTGCAAAAAGAAATAACCAAGGCATTAGAAGTATGGATCATGCTCTATGTATAAAGACTCTAAACACATACCTAAATATCAGACAAATGCATATTAAAGAAATAAAATCAATCTAAGCCACCATGCAAGGAATCTGAAGAGAAAAAAATTGAAGAAACAATTGAAACAAAAATGAGCATGAAAAGATTCCTCGTATTAGTTGAGCGACAACTTTACACTCAACTAGGAAACTGATATTGGGAAAGCTGGTCTGTGACCGACCAGATTGCAATATGAGCAGTTTGGTACAGTAGGGTTTTTATTACTGAAGGAAAGCATTACAGAGAGAGAGAGAGAGAGAGAGCAGCCCAATACACTAGAAATATCACCGCAAAAGACATAGATGGCAGAATTGTTTGGCATAGTTTGGTCAAGCGGCAACAAAGAATGCTTTTGAAACTATTCTAGATCCATTTTAAAAAAATAATGTCATAATTGACATAGTATTGACTAAAAGAAACTCAAGTTTATGCATTTTTCGTGCAGGTAACTATGATGTCATTTGTTAAATCCAAAGTTGCAGCCACTAGGTTTACTTACTACTGTGAAGCCATAAGTTGTTCAATCATCCATAAAAATATTTTAACTTGATATTTCTTTCTGAGATGGTATTTTAGATAAACAGAAATAGAGGCAAAATTGTGCTTATCCAAACTTGCTGATAGAAAAATATGTACCTTAAACAATATGAGACGGTATAACACACTTGCAGTTTCTGTGTTATGCAGCTGCTCAAGCAATCTGGCCAAGTTAAATAATGCTGTGACTTTATTACAAGGTAGATCTAAAACAAAGCCATCTTCCTGCAATCGATGAAATAATTGCATGTCTTTGTATTGGAGAACAGATGCAGCTGCATCAACTGGGTAGGACTTCACTTGACCATCAAGGAAAGCACGCCATATTCCATCACCTAGAGCCTCCTTGAAAGTTTCCAGCGCAAGCTGTTAAATAATAAGATGTCAAACTATACTTGCAACTATCACAAAGATTTAGATGTCAGGAAATTAGATGTGCAAGGAGATAGTCAAACTCAAGGGGAAATGGGTAAAACAAATTTTGAGAACAATATTAACAATTTCTACCAACTACCATACACAAGATACACTTTCATTTGATTTAATGAAAAGAGATTTGAACTCCAGGGTAAAAAAAACAGAAGATACAAACCGTGAGTTCCTCTCTTTCAAAATAAACAACTCCAATATTATTAAGCACTTCAATTGGTACTGGTTGACCTCCTTTTTTCAGAAGACTGTATGCCTGTACAATAATTGACAATGACAAGGTAGAGTCGTTGAATAGCACAAATACAAAATGCAACCCCAAAAATAGTAGACATAGTAACTCCTCACAGTTTTGAAGGCATCAAGAGCAGCTCCTGTATCAGATGAAATTAACAAATCACCCAGGTCGAGAAATGCCTACACCATTGTAAAAAAAATTACGGCAACATGAATGTAAAAAAATCATATATTTCACTGCACATATTATAATTACATGTAGCAACTTGGAGGATCAACCAACATAAATGTTTCACAAATCTAAGAGCAGAGAGACAACATGCAAGAAGCATCTGGATTTCTGACTGATGAAGACAAAAAGTTGACGTACATGCTCTTCTAATAAGACCATGTCTCACTGATTTTTTAATGTTTAAGATCCTTTCCAGCTCTTCTTTATTTTGAGCAACATATTTTCTCTTTTTAAACTCCAAAAAGCAGCCACTTTTTTTTTTCCTTGACAAAATAAAAAGCTCAGCTTGTCCAAAATAAGCACATTTTTTAATGGAAAAAGAAATAATATCTATTAAGTATAATTTAATCAAAGGAATGTATGGAGCAGCAACAAATGTGAGAATTTCCGGGGATAATCGATAAATTTCTGAGATAACCAGGGTTCAGAATATTCAGGACAGAGCTCCCTGATGTAGGAGAGTGCAACAGTGAAAAAAAGCCATCACTCAGCTATTAATCTTAATTTTGAATTATGGACAAAGGACTGTTCAAACATCCAGTGGACCTGATGGGCTCAAATCAAATTTTAACAGTTTACATTGAAATTCTGTTGGTTGTTGGGCTGTCTGTTACCTGTGCATCACGGGGATCAATTTTTGCAGCCCTTCTCAAAAGTTCTAGAGATTTCTCAGTCTGCCCAAGCTGAACATATATGTGCCCAAGAACCTAAACAGAAAGTAAATATTCAGTTTCAATGTAACTAGAAGATTCAAAAGAAATAAAGAATATCAATAAGAAGGAAAACATAATAAGATGAAAAACGATTCCAAGACCATTTTATTTTACTCACTTTCAATGTCTCACAATTATCAGGGTAGACCTCCAAAACCTTTTCAAAATTTGATAGTGCATTTTTAATATCTCCTAACTTCAGTTGTACTTGGCCCAATCCTGTTACAAATAAGCAATATTAGAAACAGAACTGAATGAGATAGAATGAATCAAATAGGCCTGCCACTTTAATTCTCACAAGTACAGTACACAGAAATACAACCAACAACAAACCTCATCCTAATATTTCTGAAAATTGCATTTAAACTAACGAGAGACAGTTTAAACAGAGCCATAAGATCACTAACAATGTGTAAACATAATATAAACATTTATCGATATATTAATAAACAAGTTAACCCCCAAAAAGTAAGAATTGGAGCACATACGAAGGACTAATTTTCTCCTACCATAATATGGAAACACAAATTCACTGGGCTTATTGATTTCCTTTACAGATGCCCAGTAGTACCTTGAAGCTGTTTCATAGTCCCCCTACAGTCAAGAACATGCATCATTCAAGTGAAGAAAACATTAAAAAGAAAGGCCAATACTTTGCTATAGTTAATCATTGGCCACTAAATAGCTGCTAAATTATCAGATCAAGGGGATACCAAAATGTGTAACTGTCAAGTTTGAAATTGTGATTATTGTGTCCAAAAACCAAACAATAGTATAGACAATCACATATTTAGGCCATCAGAACTCATTCATAAAACCAGACGACCGCTATCAGAAGGCAGAGAGACATACAAAAAAGAGGTTTTCAGAAAACATAATTACAAAAGGAATCACTAGATACTTCAGTAGCATCATCGAGTCTACATGGAAAATAAGAGATAATCATAGTTATGATGCAAAGAGTCCTTTAAATAGTATGCCCAATCTTGCATCTCTTTTGATCAAATTTCTGTGAAACCCAATGAAATTTTAGCATGTGTACATGCAAGCACACGAAGAAATAATCACGACAACTACTTTAAATAAACCATTTCCTCCACCTTCTAACAAAGTTCTGGCCCTAATAACAATAGAAGAATACGCTTGATTTCAATTATAATAGCATCCAAACCTTGCTATGGTAAGAGCGTGCTAAATTGTAGTAAGAGTGTGACTTTGTTGGTCCATGATTGGTCGCAGCAAGTGCAGTTTCAGTCAGTTGCTCAACTAAAAAGTGTTGACCAGTGAAGAAAAAATGATTTGCTAAATAATTCAGTGCCATTGCACAGTATGGATAAATCTCAAAAGCTTTCTGCATTTTTTCCATCCCTCTCCTTATTCCAGCGGCTGTGAAGTATCAGAAAGTTTCACTCAGATAAGATATTACTATGGAAAACAAAAAATGAAAAGTTATTATTAGCCGACCTTCATTTGTTTGCAAATCCAAAATTGCAAGGGCTACAAGAGCTTCAACATTTTCTGGATCTAACTGCATATATGCAAAATCAGGAAACAGATGGATATCAGCATCAACGAGAAAGATGCAACATATACAGTTGGTAAATAAGTCCAACGCATGTATACCAGACCACATAACTTGCCTGCAAAACCCGTTCAAATGCTTGCGATGCTCTTTTAGTATGGCCCATTTTATAGTAGCAGTGACCTAAACCCAGCCTTACAGCTCCAGGACAATTGGGATACACTTGCAATGCCCTCTTACCAAATGTCAAAATAGTGAGTTAAGTACAAGCTAGAAAAGTTGTGTGAGAACTCAAAACCTCTAGCAACGCATATTCAGAATATAAATGAAGCATATTGAAAAAAGCAGAATTCCTTCTTGACAGAAAATGGCGAGGCAAAATAACAAACCTTGTATGATGCCAAAGAATCACTATAATGACCACGGTTGTACTCAACGCATGCCTGCAAAAGTCAAAGGTGAGTTATCTTTACAAACATTATTACCCTTCAGACTTTCAGGGTCTCAACGAGTTACCATAGTCTCTTCCTCCATACAAATTTAACAAATGGATCACGTCTCACATTCATTCTCATAGTTGAGTTAAACTGTCATCTACAAACATATCCACCTTCCATTTCTCAACCAAATTAATTTCTACTAAGTATTTTTGCTACAATGAGGTATTCATATCATAGATCTAGCTCTTTACTGTGTTAGACACAGTAACGGAGTATCAATTTTATGCTATGCTATATCCATTTGGAATGTAGCTTAACAGATAAGAAAGCCTTACATGTGAAATTGCACTGCAAATAAAGAATGATGAATACAAGGATTTATCAAAAAATGAGTCAAGTTAGAGAAATGGAAGGAATTTATCAAGAGAAGAACTTTTGTGCATGTGATGAGCATAGTTGTCAAATCCCAATTCACAATTCAATTGAGAATCGACGTCCTCATTTTCTGAATCGAGAATTGAATTGGAAGATTCAAATAAATTTTGAAGATCAATAAAAGAAAATAACATATGTGGATTTTCAGATATATCTCCTCTTTTTATCAAAAGAGATTGAAATTTCAATTGCAGATAATTTATTGATATAAATTTCAATTTCAATTCTGGTTCTCCTTTGAGTAACTAGGTATGTGAAGAGTTCTTTCCATTCATCTATCAGGTTAGTTTCCATGGGATCTTTTTCTTCTTTTCTTTTTTTTCCCCTCTGTTGGCTGTCCATTTCCTTCTTAGATTAGGTTGGGCTCTGCTGTCTTTTCTTTTTATTTCTATTGGCTTGTGAATCTTTGATCTATTGATTCATTACAATTTTAATCCAATTCAAACAATTCACATGAGAGTCTTGAACAATTTTTATTAACAAGTTCAAGTCTGTGGGCTTGTGAATTGACTAGAATCATACAATATGTACTGTAAACCATATGATTCTCATAACACTGGTGATGAGGCTTTATATTACTATGTACCAATGGCTGTTGGTCATATTCTCATTGAAAGACCTTGGTTGATCATGACATGAAACATGCTATGAACCTAATACTTAATTCTTATTTTCTTTTTCTTATTTTCTTTCTACAAAGAAAATAAGAGGTAGAGCCTATCTCCTTTTAAGGAAAGGGCAAAGGAGTTGGCAACATGAAGTTCTCCTGCCAGCAAATCTTAAGTAATCAACTCCATAATCCATATCCCATTGAAATTCAGCAACTCTTCAAGGAATTCAAACAGTTTACCACCACTATAGAATTGCGGCACTCCATCAATTTGGTTCATGGAGGATCTTCACCAAATCTTCCAGCATATAGAATGCCTCCTATGCACTGAGATGAGATACAAAGACAATTCGAGGAGTTACTGGAGAGAGGTTTTGGTGTGTGAAAGAAAAGTCCTATTGTCTTTGTATAATTGACCTAGAGTTTTATGCTGAGGTGAAGGCTATTCATTCTTGGCTCCCACAAGTTAATGGTTTATTCTTTCTGTGAATCTTTAAGGTGAACACACACTGCCATAATTGTCATGCACTGTGGGGTTCTTTCCTTAAAAACTTTAATTTCTTGCTGAAATACATAACTGGAAGGTCCAATACCGTGGCTGACGCATTAAGAAGGTGCTCTCTTCTTTTTCAATTATGAACATTCAAGTCATAGGTTTTGTGGAACTAAATAATCAATACAGTGTTTTGATCCTTGTTTTAGCAAGATAATGGCTTATGCAAGGTTTGTCTCAAGCTGTAAATGTACCATATAATTAAGCCTATTTATTCAAAGGTAACTCTTATTCATTCCAGAAGCCTCTTTAGGATTAAAGAACTAAATGTGAACGGCATGGGAGGACATTTCAGTAGAGGCAACTTTGGCAACAGTCGCTAATCATAAGAATTGGACAAAAATGCTTCAAAATGTAGCAAAATTGGAGATGAGGCCAGCTTGTTTATTTGAGAGGGGAAGTATTCAAAATATAGGTTTGCATACAACACCAAACAGGATGCACAGTGGATTCACTTGAGTATTGATTTTGTTTTGGGACTTCCAAAACAAAAAAAAAAAAGGAAAGTGATTCGATCTTTATTGTGGTAATCATTTTTCAAAAATGGCACACTATCAATATTCTAAAGATTTTTACCAGCTACATTATGTTCCAAATTTCATTGTTTTCATAGAGATGCAATTATGTTTTATAGAGATGAGAAGTTTATGGGGCACTTGTGGGAAAATGTGGAGAAAATATGGGAGAAAATTGAAATATTCTAGCAAATGCCATCGGCCATCCAGAGACAAATGGTCAAAAGGAACAGAAGTTGTGAATTGAAAGTCTGGATTACCCAATTAAATTGTCTGGTTGGGAACGACAAGTACACTTACCCCAAGTTGAATTTTCCTACAATCATTCTATCAATTGAAATACAAAGAAGACATGATTATTGGAAGCCTGTGGATTGAAAACTCAACATGTGCTTGACTTGATGCCTTTACCATAAGCAGCCAGAGTGAGTGATATGGGAATTAATTTTTTATCACATCCGGAGATTCATAAAGAAGTGTAGGGTGCTCTAACAGCTAGCAATGAAGATTATATTTTGGTTGCAACACCGTGAGGTGTTGAAGAAATAAGTTTGGATGGCCTTGATTGAGTTGCCACCTGATTTGCTAATTAATCTGGTCTTCGGTGTTTCAAATTGTATCCCCTTTGCATGTTTGATGGTAGTTCTTCTACCATTGAAGATTAAGTCCAGTAGCTTCCAGTTGTGAAGATTGATGTGATTGAAGAAGTGGTAGATGTCAAAGAAGTATGACCCAGATGTACCATTCCATATAGAAGATTCCTAGTGAAATGTCTCAGCAGACCAACAACTGAAAGCACTTCAAGTCTTCAACTACTAAAGAGAAGCTAGAACGAGTAGATCCAGACACATATGCAGAGTATCCAAATTCACTCACTAGTTTCCCCCTAATCCAGACATCTAAACAGAGTATTCCAAACTTTGGAACAGAGTATTTCCCTGATCCAAGGAAGTTGATGGAGGAGCAGAAGCATCTGAAGTCCATTCAATTTTGGATTGTACTTAGTTTTTTGTTCAATTACGAATTTTATTTCATTTAATTTTTCCTCTTCATATAGTTTTTGTTCAATTACGAATTCTATTTCACTTCCCTCTTTATTTAGGATTTTGTCCATTAAGTTTAATTATTTTTAATTTTTTTGGAAAGGGTTTATCCTGCCTAGTTCCTAATATAACTAATGTTGCCAGTAGACAACCATCATGCATGATTACCAGGCACTACAATATCTAATTGACAATAGAGAGAAAAGCAAGCTTTATAGCAAATATTAAATGGGCGTGTCTAAAGTCACTAACACAACCAATTGCACATGGAAAAGATTTAGCATACCTGACCCAAAAGAGCAGATACATTATCACGGTCTCCCTCCAGCACAATCTTAAATGCATTAGATGCCTGTTCTAACTCGCCCTTAGCTAGTAATAATTGACCTGAAATGTATAGACATGACATGAAACTTCATGTCTTCAGTACTTATGTAGGAAGAAACTTAGAAGAAGGCTCCGTAAAGGTGAGTAATTGCTTGCAAAAAAAGGTTTGACAATGATGATTCATCTATAACACCAACCACCAAAGGATTATTAATACAAGTGGTATACAGGTGAAAATTTTGAATTCTAGACTTTCAATAGTCCATTCAGGATTCACAAGAGAAGCATCTTTTATGCCAGACAGGAGAAGAAAACAGAAAATATTTCTCGCTTCATGCAATTCATAACAAAAATAGATGTGAAACAGATTCAAGTACCACATAATCAAGTATTCAATGAGCCACATCTTCTGACACATACATGAAATGGAGATATATCAACTAGAGTTCAACGAGAACAAATCAAGCACTGAACAAAGTAGACATGCACAACCAAAGGAAAATAACAGAATGGGATAAAAGTTCTGAGATGATTTGTAAAAAAATCTGCAAGTTTAAGATACCCATTTTAACAATTACTAAGGCACATTTGATAACAGATGTTCTTCTACTGCACCTTTCCCAACCCATGTAGAAGGTTCATGCATGTCAATCCTTGAAGCTTTATTGTAGTATTTGGTAGCCTGTATAAAATATTCCTCCTTTTCTCTCTGCTTGGTCTCGATTTTCCCAAGATAGCTATAATAAGCCCCTAAGGCATTTAGGATCGCAATCCTCTCGTATCTAACATCAGCATAATATTCATCAATTTCTGCAATAAATTGAAAATATATATATATATATATATATTAGAGACATGAATTAGTTGTAGAAATTACTGTGTCTGGCAACATCTACTAGCCTCTTTCGAAACAAACAAACGAGAATGGAAGCACTAGAAATCAAAATTAAAAACAAAAAATACCATGACTGGATCCTTCTTCCAATATCTGTCGAAATTGTTCGAGTTTCCCTTGTTTAAAGTACTCCCTCTGCATCATACGAATTAAAAAATAATATATATATATAAGGACATTAATGTAGCTACAATAAAATCAAGCGAAGCCAACAGTACAGCTACCACAAACCAACAAATTTAAATCAAGTCCTGAAGAAAATGAAAAGGAAAAAAAAAAAGGAAAAGCGTGATAGCTAAACTAAATTCGTCGGATTGAGTAAGACGAAATAATTCTCCTACCCTAATCATTATTTCATTTCCAATATCAATTCTAGACGATAGTTCGAGATGACTGTATATGATAAAATGGAAGAAAGGGCAACTGAGAGAAAATAACAAACCGCAATAATAAGCCAGAGATCGAGAGGGGCTTGCTCGGCTTTGAGGATATCGAGGATATCAGAGGCGTCTCTAGGGAGCTGATCCAAGGCCACCCTCACCTCCTCCTCCGAGTTCTGCACCGGAATATACACGCACGCCATTGATGATTCTCAAACGGAAAAGGAAAATTGAGCTAAAAAAAAAACCCCCTAGCGCGCTCTCTCTAGCCCGCTGATTCCTTCAGCGGTATGATGGTGTTGAAAGAATCAGAGAGCACTGAACTCGAGAGAAAGAGAAGCAAATCGACTCACTCCACTCCAGAGCAAAATTTTGGTTCTGTTTGGCTCCTGCAAGCGACAATATTATAGTAACCGTCTGAGGAAAAAAATAATAATAATAATTTATATATTTATTTATTTTTATTTTCCGAAATATGACGTCCGCACTGAATTTCTTTCTTTTAATAATTAATAAATTATAAATTTTACTCTCTAAATTAATAATACACTTAAAAAAAATTAAATAATTATGATAAAGTGTATCTTCATTTTACTAATTAAATTTGTTTGGCGAATATAGTAATTTTTATTTTATAGAAATATAGAAATAGAAATAATATATAATAGGCAGTTAATAATTAATTTTCATAAAATTTCGTGCAGAAAAGTTGACAGCTAGACTCAATCAATTTATTTCCATATATATTTATATTATTATGATACTATGCTTTATGATTTGCTATTACAAAGTTGGCGTTACATTGCATATATAAAATATCATCTTAATAAAAATTAATATATCAATTATTATGAATATTAATTATAAAATAAAATAAAATA
>CAOGCB010160518.1:0-13294 GCA_948266635.1 Cnidoscolus chayamansa | reverse complement strand
TAATTAAGGTTTTATAATAATTATAAATATTGTGTATTAATTAGAAAATTAAATATAAACTGTAATTGTCCACTATAGAAAAAAATAATTAATTATTATGATATGATTTATGAAAAATAATTTTTTAATAATTGTAATTATTAATTATTTATCAAGAAAAATTAAAATTGTTGGAGATTGATCATACCTTCTATACTCGTTGATTCCGTTGGTAAATCTTAAACTATCTTAATTAACAATATCATATATAAGTAATTACCAATAATTTTTTGGTATGTATTTTATAGAAATTTTTAATGAAATTTTATATAATAATTTCTAACACAATAAATTGAAACTTTTTTTTATTACTTTTATGATAAAAAAATTAAAAAAAAATAAAAAAATCAATAATCACAAGTTTATTTATATTTATTTTTTATATAAAATATAAAATATAAATATTATAAATTATTTATATTATTATAAATTTAATAATATAATTAATACAATGTAATTGTTAATATAAAATTATATAATTTTAATTTCAAATAATTCTTTATATTAAATATTATTACAATTAAGTTTTTTTATTTTAATATATATTTACTTTTTAAATCATTAGTATTATTCAATTGAGGAAACACAAAAAAAAAAAAAAAAAAAATCTTCACTTAATGGCATGAGATACAACGCATCCTATATGAATGAATGATAGTCATACATTTAAAGAAATGCAAAGTGACCGAACATCATTAACATTATAAGAGTCAATAAATTATCATTAACATCACAAGAATCAACATCTTAATATTAAGTCAACATAAGTCACTACAACAAAAATGATTTATTCCAATGCTTTTTTAATAATATAAATGAGGAACGTAAATAATAAAATTTATTATATAATTATTAAGTATACAAATATAAGCGTTGAGAAATTTAAGTTTATTTAATAATGTTTATTAAAAAAACGTTGGTAGGTAAGTGATAAGTCTTCATTTACCAATACTTTTATTATTGCGTTGTCATTTTTTAAATATTATCAACGTTTTATCTAAATTTATTAGAAAATTTAAGTTTATTTAATAACGTTTATTAAAAAGTGTTAGCATTTAAATGATAAGTCCTGATTTGACAACGTTTTTATTATTACATTGTCATTTTTTAAATATTACCAACGCTTTATTTAAAGTATTGAAAAATTTAAATTTATTTAATAATATTTATTAAAAAAACGTTAGCATTTAAATGATAAGTCTTTATTTGCTAACGCTTTTATTATTGCATTGCTATTTTTTTAAATATTACCAACGCTTTATTTAAAGTGTTGAAGAATTTAAATTTATTTAACAATATTTATTAAAAAGTATTAACATTTAAATGATAAATCCTTATTTGCCAATGTTTTTATCATTAAGTTGCTATTTTTTTAAATATTACCAATGTTTTATTTAAAGCGTTAGCATTTTCAAATAAAAATCAAAATTACATTTTACATATTACATTGTGAAAATTGTTACCCATGCAATACTATGCGTTGCTATTTTATTGGCAACGGACTGTATACCAATGTTTTTTGCTACGTTTATTTTTGTATGGGTAACATTTTTCCTAACGCTTTTTTGCATTAGTAAGTATCAAAATATGCGTTGGGATAGAATATATTTAGTGTAGTGAGTCAATATTATAAAGTAGCAACACACATATCTCTTCCCCTTTTGACATTATCAAAATACAAAAAGTGCCAAGGGAGATGAAAAATAAACAGGAAATCACAAAAATACAAGAATATCATGGTGGCGATGGAGTAGGAGGCATGCCATCATAGGATAGAATATGCGTCTGCTGATCTATGAGAGTCTGCTACTGCGCAGAAATATGGTGGAGTTGTTGCTAGACTTGAGTCCGGCGGTCTGTCAAGTGATCAACACTCAGCTCGAGTCGCATCATGGCATTATAAAGGTCGGTAATAGGCCTAGAAGAAGAATTCGGCTCTGCGGCATTATTAGAGTCGGTGTCTGCAGGAGGAGCATCCTCTGCTACCTCATCGTCGTCATTTGAATCTGCAGCTGCTACTACGTGTTGTCTCTTAGTATTAATATATTCATTACCCCTCATTGTAAGTCCTATGTGAATAATGTTAGACTCAGTATAAGGGAGACACTCACTAGACAGAGGTATTGGAGACTCCGTGTTAGGATCAACACCTAGGGCAAAGAGAGAACAGTGAGATGATGATCAAAAGGGAGACAACTCTTACTCAACCTAAGAGAATCAATAATAATATGAATAATGATATATCGAAGGTTTAAATCATGACCCTCTAGAAGACATGTTATCATATACATGTCTAAGTAAGAGAGAGTAGTCCTATGACCGGTTCGAGGCAGAATCTCATAAGTGACAATATGGTGCATTACTTGGGTGAAAGCATCTAGAGTAGATGTCACCAATCGAGCACGCTCAGTGCGCTCATGCTCCCCAGAGACTATCCTAGTTTGATGTAAAGAAGAAAAATCCCTCGTGATCTACTTATAAGTGGACACGATAGCACTTGCATTACAAATCCTCTGATGCTAAGCTATAATGTCAGGAGTAATAAAAAATCGCAAACCATTCACAAAACAAAAGGTAAGGAGGAGTTTGTCGAGTAAAGGGATGCAAGTTAGCATAAAACTCTTTACCAATCCTAGCATGTGTAGGTGATGGTGTAGTAAGCAAGTGATCCCACCCTGATCAGTAAAAGGCTTGAGAAATCTATGATGCCTAAATGTTGTAACACTGTCGGGATGAATAGTTCTCCTAGGATGAACAAATCTCTGAGAAAAAGAATTAAAAGCGGGATCATCCTCTCTAATAATGGGAAACTCAAAAGAAGACTGAGGAGATGGATCAAACTCTACAGAGTTTGGGAAATTGCCCACTAGATTGTCCTCCGTTATAGGGATTCCTACGAGCTACTTGTTTTCTACCCATTATGAACAATGATCTTACACAGCTATAGATACCACATGGGACAAGAGGAGTTTAACATTTCATCAACCCAAACCAACAACAACAAAAAGCAATCAATCATCACAAATGTTATTATTCAACTTATCTAAAATGAATTTAAAAATATACTTAATAATTGAAAATAAAAATAAAAAATAAAACTAACCTTAACGAGTGTCCTAAGGCTCAATCACTATACAAAAATATTGAAAATAACATAAGAAATTAAAAATAAAACACTTGAAATGTAGAGAGAGAAAGTGAGACAAATGGTTTACCAAAAGATAAAATCTTGAAATTGGTGAATAAAAACTCGAAACAAAAGCAGCCAAATGATTTTGGAGTAAAAATATGGAAGAATCATCGGCTGGGTGTCGGAAATCAACCGGAATCAAAAGAGAGTGGTCGGTGAGGGTCGGAGAGGGAGAGAGAAGGTCACAGGAGAAAGAAAAAATAGTTGTTTGCATCACGGGGGCAGGTTTTAAAGATGCTCAGTTTCATTGGCTAAACTTGACTTCGGCAGCCGAACCTATGTTACAAAATGCACGTTTTGAATTGGTACTTTCGGTGGCCGAAGTTTAAAAAACGGCAACTGAAGTTTAAAAAACAGCGACTGAAGTTTAAAAAACGGTGGCCGAAATTAGGATTTAGGGATTTTATTTTTAGACTTTCGGCGGCTAAACTGGAGTTTGTGGCCACCAAAGCTGAGAATTTTCAGTCTTTTATAATTTCTTTCTCTTTTAATATTACCCCCAAAAATCATGAGGTTAGGCAGCCGAGAATGCCACCGAACCTAAGTATGGTACAAGTGATTCAATTTTAATTTTAAAACAATTATTTTAAAATATTTGAAATATGATTTAAAGAAAACAAAATAACATGAATTGAAATAAAATGATCAAATTTTAAATAAGTATCCTTCAAAAATTTGATACCAATAAATTTTCTCTACAAATAAAAATGATTTGAATCAATTTATAAAATTTAAACCATTCATTTTGTAAGACTTAATGCATATTCAATCATTTAGAATAGATTTGAAAAAACATTCCAAATACTTAAAATTTGACCAAAAAAATGCACAATACTATTCACATCACTATTTACAGCATTATTCACAACACTATTCACATACACTTATGCATTAAGAGTCAAATTCAATTATACAATATTTTAAACTTCAACTAAGCAACATTTCATTAATGTGATCAAAATAATCATTGAGAATTAACAATTTTCAAGGTTGCATAAATAATCAACTCTCCAAACCATCTAGCATGCCTAACTCCCTTTTAATGAAGTTAAACCTATCTTCAATCAAGGATTTTGTAAAAATATTGGCTAGTCGATTGTTTGTATCTACAAACTCAAGAGGAACATCACTACTTAGCAGCACATGGTCATGAATAAAATGATGTCTAATGTTAATATGCTTAGTTCTAGAGTGTTCCATAGGGTATTTAATCAAATTGATTGCATTTGTATTGTCATATTTTATGGGAATGTGATCAAGAGAGATCTTGAAATCTCTCAATTGTTGCTTGGTCCAAAGGACTTGGCTACAACAAAGACCTACCGCCACATATTCAGCTTCAACGGTTGAAAGTGCAACCGAATTTTATTTCTTACTACACCAAGAAATAAGAGATTGACCTAGAAGTTGACAAGTACCAGAGGTACTTTTCCTACCAAGGATGCTTCATTCAAAGTCAGCATCTGAGTAATAACTTAATTCAAAAGATGTATTCTTAGGATATTATAAGCATATATGCAATGCTCTATTCAAATATCTAAGAATGCATTTAATGACATATAAATGTGATTCTTTGGGGCATAATTGAAAACGTGCACATAAACATACAACAAACATAATATCTGGTCTAGATGCAATAAGGTATAAAAGGTTTTCGATCGTACCTCTATAGAGCTTCTCATCAATCAATTTTCATTTATCATCCTTATCCATTCCAAACCTCTTGACTAGTTCCTTTATGTATTTTGCTTGGTTAATGAAGATGTCATTTTTAGCTTGCTTGATTTGAAGTCCAAGGAAGAACTTAAGTTCTCCCATCATGCTATCTCAAACTCACTTTTCATAATTTATGAAAACTCTTCACACAAACACACATTAGTATCACCAAAAATAATATCATCAACATATATTTGCACTATAAGGATGTTATTTTCATGATTTTTCATAAAAAAAGTTGTATCAACTTTACCTTTTGAAAAACTATTTTGTAAAGGAAAAATTACTCAGTTTTTTATACCAAGCTCTATGAGCTTGTTTCAAACCATATAAAGCTTTTGATAACTTAAAGACATAGTTTGGAAATTCATGATTTTCAAAACCCAGAGGTTGCTCAACATAAAATTTCTCCTCAATAACCATTTAAAAATGCACTTTTTACATCCATTTGAAATAGTTCAAAATTCATGTATGATGCATACGCAAGCAAAATTCTAATTGCTTCTGATCTAGCTATGAGAGTAAAAGTTTCATCATAATTTATGCCTTCCTCTTGTTTATAGTCTTCAGCTACTAACATATCCTTGTTTCTAGTTATGTTATCATCTTCATCTAGCTTATTGTTAAATACCCATTTAATGCCTATAATAAGGTGATTTTTAGCTCTATGCACCAATATCCATACTTTATTTCTTCCAAATTGGTTGAGTTCTTCTTACATTGTAAGGACCCAACTCTCATCACCTATGGCTTCATCTATGCACATAGGTTCTATATGAGAAATAAATGCAAGATTATTATAAATATGTCTAATAGAGGATCTAATTGTTACCCCTTTTGAAGTATCACCAATTTATTTGGTCTTTAGGATGATCTCTCTTGTAGATCCAATCCTTTGGCAAGTCATATTGTACTCCTTGACTTTGAATGGGTTGTAATTATTGCTCTTGGAGTTCAATTTGATCTTCCTTTGCTTTCAAAGGATTATCCATGGGTTATTTTTTATCACCACTAGATTGTGAATCTTCTATTGTCAACTCATCAAGATTACCTACAAAATCATCATCACAAATATCCTCCTTTCTAGGAGCAAAGGGATTAGAATCATTAAATACAACATGCATTGATTCTTCAACCACCATTGTTCTTTTGTTGAACACTTTATGATTTATTGGATGTAGAGTATCCAAGAAAAATACATTCATCCATTCTAGAATCAAATTTTCCTAAGTTATCTTTATTATTTAAAATGAAACATTTGCAACCAAATACTCTAAAATAGTTGACTCTAGGTTTTCTACCATCCCATAGCTCATAAGGGGGTTTTCTTTAAAATAGGTATAATTAGAACTCGATTTGAAATATAGCAAGTCGTATTAATGGCTTCCGCCCAAAAATAGGTAGGTAAATTGTAGTCTCTTAACATGGCTCTCCCCATATAAGAGAGTTCTCTTTTTTTTCTTTCAATAACACCATTTTGTTGGGGAGTCCTATGGGGAGAAAAATTATGAGTAATACCAAAGCCATCACAAAATTGCTCAATTTTTTCATTTTCAAATCTCTACTATGGTCACTCCTTATAAAGCAAATTGTGAAACCTTTTTCATTTTGAACATTTCTTGTGAAACTTTTGAAAGTATCCAAACAATCATACTTGTGAGCAAGGATTACAATCCATGTATACCTAGAGTAATCATCTACTATGACAAACCCATAATGCATGCTACCTAAACTAGCTACTTTAGTTGGACCAAACAAATCCATATGCAATAGTTAGAGAGGTCTAGAAGTGGTTACCTTATTGATGGATTTAAATGAGCTTTTTACTTGCTTTCCCATTTGACAAGCATAACATACTTTGCCCTTTTCAAACTTGATCTTTGGAAGGCCATTTACTAGCTCATTTTTATTCAAGTTATGGAGAAGGTTCATGCTTGAGTGAGAAAACCTTCTATGCCAAAGCCAAGAGTCATCACTAATAGATACACAACACTTTATAACTTGAATAGACATAGCTTGCAAGTCAATACAATAGATATTATCAACTCTTTCACCAAATTGGACATTCTAGAAACAAAACATGATTTTGGTTAAAAAATGACTCTACAACCTTTATCATATAATTGACTAATACTAAGCAAGTTATATTTTGAACCATCAACTAGAAGTACTTTATAAAAAATGAGGGCATTTTTCTTACCAACTTTGCATATTCACACAATTTTACATTTGCCATTATCTCCAAATGTCACTTGTCCACTTCCATCCTTCTTTTCAAGAGAGATGAAGTGATTAGAATTGTCGGTCATGTGCCTTGAACATCTACTATCCAAATATCATTTGTTCACAAGATTTAAGGATTTCAAGCACACCTACAAAAACAAATCAAACAACTTAGGTACCTAAATATACTTAGGTCCTTGGGGATTAGTTATTCTTTCATTTAGGTTATATATTTTCCCATATCCAAAGTGTATTTTTCTAATGCCACACTTATAGTTGATGTGACTAAACTTACCACAATAATGACAATGACTATTGAACCTTATTGCTTTTGGCCTATGAGTTGAGAATTATGTGTGAGGTCTCATATAATCATTGCTCCTATGTCTATATGAACATGAACCATGATGTGTGTGATAGATATAGGGTCTAAAAACATATGTTTTATGAGAATGGTTTCTTCTATATGCAAATTGCCTAGGTGTTAATTGTCTATAGGTATTTTGTCTAGAAGTTTGATGCACATGTGTATTCATGATTTTTAGTCATACACACATTATGACTAGGTTCAATTGGGTTAATAATTTTAACAAAGATTGTTTTGGAAGGAGTTGCTTGAATTAATTTGTCATAGCCAAGACCAAACTTGATGTTAGAAAACCTTTAAGAGTCTAAAATTTCATCAAGTTTGTTCTTCCCTTTTGAAAATTTAGAGAGAATTTTTCAGTTCAAGCTCTTCATTTTTCAATTTTTTATTTTCTAATGAGAGTTCATTTAAAATTTTTTGTAAATAATCATTTGAAGTGGATGAAGTCTCACTATCCTTAAGCTAGCTAACTCATTTTTCAAAACTTTATTTTTCTTTTTACTCTTTTCTAACTCATCATTCATCATTTTAAGAGCACTAACAAGTTCATCATAAGAAAATTCAACAACATCAATATCATCACAATTTGTTACCTCAAGCTTTCTTCTAGAGCCATGAAGCAAAGATTGGCAATTTCATCTTCAACCTCCTCCTCCTCGGTATCTCTTGTCTCATCCTACGTTACTTTAAATGCTTTTCTCTTGATCTTTTGGATGTGCTTCTTTAATTTGGGATAATCCATTTTATAGTGACCCAGTTTGTTGCACTCATAGCATGTGTCAATTTCCCTTTTACTTGCTTCCCCTTTATCTTTTCTAAAGCTCTTCTTTATGATGATTTTTTTATTTTATAAAAGCAATTTTCTTATTCTTCTTGTTACTAATGCTAGCTCCTCTTCATCTAGTTCTTCTTATTCTTCCTCACTAGAGTCTTGTGAAGATACCCTCAAGGCAATATTCATTTTTTTCTTTGCTAGGCTCTTCTACATGCTATCTCTTAAGAGTTATCTCATAATCAATTAGATTCTCTAAAACTTCATCTAATTGTACTTTACTTAAGTCCTTAGTTAGATCATTTTAGGTAGCCATTCTTTTGGAGCTAAGAATTTTCTTCACTAACTCCTCATTTGTAAATGTTTTTCCTATTGACTTCATCCCTCCAATTATCTCAATAAACCTGTCATATATTTGACTAAGTGTTTCATTAGATTTCATTTTGAATAACTCGTTGATAAATGAGTGATTCCATCATGTTTTCCTTTACTTGATTTGTACCATCATGAGTGACTACTAGTGCATCCTAAAATTCCTTTGCAGTTGATTTCATACACACCTTATTATACTCACTTCTACTAAGAGCACAAAAGAGAATATGAATGGTTTTATCATTAAAAGCCACTCTTCTCTTTTCATGTTCACTCCATTCATCTTTTGGTTTTTGTTCTTCCTTTCCCTCCACTTTCTTTATAGGAAAGAAGGGACTATTCTCCACAATAATGATATGGAAAGGAATGAGAATTTGAAAAACACAAGGTATTTATGGAGGTTTAACTATCTCAAGCCTACGTCCTCTTCTCAAGGCTCTCTTTGAGAGTTTAACTCTACTATTTCATCTTCTTTGAGTGAATATTAAAATCCTTTATAATTCAAGAGCTAACATTGCTCTTTACAAGCCATTTTCACTCAAGAACTCCAAACTCACTTTCAATAGTGAGAATAATAGTGAACACTCTCAACAATCTCACTTTCAATCTCATAACAACAATAAATACACTGATCAAATTATATTTCAAGAAATTAAATGTTTGGCTCAAGTTCTATAAAGAGAAAGTTAGAAGGAATTCAATGAATGCTCAAATGATCTCAATAAATGGTTGTTGTAAACCTCTCCGTAGCAAAACTGATTTGTATTTATAGTTTAGGCAATAAATTAACCATTAGAAGTGTATTTAATACAAATAGAATCGTTCTCAAATTTAAATAGCCGTTATAACCGTTATGAAATACTAAGTTTTACAGCCTAAATACTTACTTTCGGTGGTCGAACTTTTAAAGGTGAAATCTCCAGTTGCTTTAAAAACACTTTCAGCAGCTTAAAGTTTGATTTGTGTCTCTGTTTAGCTGCTGAAACTTGATTTTAGGGGCCGAAAGTTCCTTTATCAAAACTTCAAAAAATCACCACTTAGGCTATAAAACTCTGATTTTCAAACCGTTTGAACCATTGTAACTTACATTTTAAGCTCTTTATTTTTATGTAAAAAAAATTCAGAAACATCATTGTAGAAAATTTCATTTTAGTCCCTCAAAAATATTTTTATTGAAAGCAAGCTATAAGTATATAATTTTTTTACTTCAAAATCTAGACTTAAAGCCAACACAATTAATTAATTGAAACTTATAAGAGATAAACTAAAAATTACACATCGGTCTATTTCTTGAAGTTACTACCACATCCTTCAATTGTTGATCTTCAATTTGACAGAAGGTTTTTATTTAATTTTGAGGACCTACAAGCTCACATAAACACTTTTAAATTTAATTAGCAGAACACTAATTGTTTATTATCATGAAAATAAGGATTATATTATTTAAGTATAATATATATGAATTAAATAATAAATTTTTTAATTTTATGAATTGAACAAATTTAATTTGGAATTTGTCATTGGCTATAGGCATGCAATGAATGCATTGGCAAGATAAGGAAATAAAATGAATGAAAAACAATTAATATTATGGTTGTAAAAATATATAAATTAATTTAATATATTGTGCATATTTAAACTGCTTTACAAGTTAGCTGCAATTTGAAATTTAATACAACAAAATTTAAACTAATATATCATTCAATATTATTATTATAAATATTTCATTTTAATTTTAATCGACTAATACAATATTGTAATTTTATTTTATTAAATAAAAAAAATAGTCTCCGGTGGGCCCAAACCCCTAGAAAGGGAAGCCCACACAAATCAAACCAAAACCATCACCCACATAAATCAACCCAGCAAAACTATAAATCAAGCCCCCCCAACCATCTATATTAAATATAATTTTTGTTTATAATTTAAATATTATATAATTAATTATTTGATTAATAATTTAAATATTTCATTATTTTACAATGTAAATATTCGAAAATAAAACACAAACAACATTAATATGTAAATATTTCATTTTATTTATCATTAATAAATATTTGTTTGAGTGATGTTTTTTTTTTTAAATTAAGCACATAATTTTATATTTATATTTGTGTTCCTCTAATTTTTATATTTTTATTTAATTTAAATTTTATATTTTAAGTAACTAATGTAATTTTTAAAAAGCAAAAAATGATAACATTTAAAAAGGATAAACTGATATGTGAAAATATTTAATTTTTTTTAAAAAATAAAAATAATTATATTAATTTATTATATCTAGAATTTATTTTATTTTATCAATTTATTATATCTAAAATTTATTTTTATATATTAATTTATTATAATTATAAAAATTTATATCAAATTTATTTGTATTAAATTTATTTTATCTTGCATCAATATTTAAAATTTATTCTTTTTTATTGAAAGTAATAATAATTTTATTATTCTAAATTTATTTATGTAATTTATATATTATTTTTATTATCAATATATCAATATAATTTATATTAATTTTAATTATATAAAATTTTAATTAATAATATAAAATTTTAATTTATATGAGTATCTTGTACGATACTTGATAATATTTTCATTAAATTTATATTTTTTTTCAGTATAAAATAATTAAACTCAATTGATAATTTATATTAATTTCAATTTATATAAAATTTAAAATAATTAAATTAAATTATAACATGACAGTACAAATTAGCCCGCACGGGCTTAGTTCAGTAATAAATAAGTGTCAAAAGTGGTACAAGGTCCAAGATTTGAGTCTCAGCAGCCGCAGTATGAGAATTTCACTTATATGAATAGACTTATTATAAATACTAAATTAAAGATCTTTCACTTAATTATTATTAAATTACCATAATTTATATTTTCATAATTTTATCATATATCACTTTTTTTTTTACAAGCGTACCTTAAAAAGTAGGGAAGCAGAAAAGGATAAAGGAAAAGTAGGAAACGGTACATTTTGTTTACTATTCTATAGTCGTATTCAACTTTGATTAAAATTAAAAGATAAGCAGCCACGTGTGTATACCAACGCTATTCAGACCGTATGATCACCAATCAAAACACTGAATGGTTACGGCTCATCAGACATCAAATCATACTGTCACACGTCACCTTCCTGTTATTTTAAAATCATAAAAACTTAATATATTAGATAATTTAATATTAAATAAATAATTATTTTAAAATAATTTCATATATATTTTAATATTTCATATATATATTACATTATATAATTTAATATTAAATAATTATTATTTTAAAGTGATAAAAACTTTGAAATTATATAAATATAAATAATTTAAAATTATAAAAAATTAATTATATATTAAAATTATAAAAATTAATTTAAATAAAGTAGTTTAATTATTTTAAAATTTTTAAATCATTTAAATAAATTATTTTTTTAGTAACTTCGCACATCATCAACGATAGTTTATTATAAATTTTTATTTATTTTAATTTATAATATTTATATAAATTTTAATAATTAATAAAATTATATTAATAATTTATTATTTAATTAAATATACATTAAAAATAAAAAAAATTAATTTTTAATTGCATTATTATAATAATTTTATCAATTTCAAAATATAAATTTTAATAATAAAATTTATAAAATTAGTTATCATTTTTAAAATAATAATTTGAATAAAATTTAAGAGATCGTTAATAAGAACTCTTTATTTTATTTTATATAATTTTAAAAATAATTAATATAATTTATAATGATTATTAATAAAAAAATTAATATTATTTAATTTATCTCATATTATTTTAATAATAATTAAATAAAATTAATAGAATTCATAGAGATTATTAATATAAACTCTTTATTTTATTTATATGATATTATTATAATAGTCCGACCTCGACCAAACCCCTACCGATGTTAGAATTCTAACCATCTGAAAGTTACTAGAATCTTAACAAGTCTACGTGTCATCATACGTCATTTTTACATCATAATTTTTCTCTTTTCATTTCATTTCTTACATTACATTTTATCATCTTAGCGTTCATTATGTCATTCTATTCATTCTCATACCTACATGCATTCTGTGTACCTAGTATGATATACAGAAATAATGAAAAATATGACATTTTCCATCATCTAGTGGTCATACATTTTTGTACTGAGTTATACATAATTATGTTCTCTATTAATTATTTTGTTACATTACATCATTTATGGTAGTAGCAACTATACATACTCATCCGGGATTGTAACACTCTAATTTGACGACTGCCGCTACAAATCAACATATATCCTTTCCAACATGTTTTGTCCTCACTCACATGCTTTCTGGATAACTTCCCAAAAGGTCACATTTCCTATAATTGCTCCAAGCTAAGCACACTTAACTATGGAGTTCTTACTAAATGCTCCCGAAAAGGAAGGTACACCTTGTTAATATAGCTAGTACCTATCAAATCTCTTAAGCTATTCTCAATTGTATAGTCCCATACCTGTACAATCTCGAAATCACTCAACTGTGCAGCCCCATCCCTACACAGTCTCAGGATCCCTCTTTTTCGGGTGTGGGATCGATTCATTCATGTATCCCTCCACCTAGAAGCCTGC
>CAOGCB010160507.1:0-19768 GCA_948266635.1 Cnidoscolus chayamansa | reverse complement strand
CTAATACTAAATAGTATTAGATTAAGCAAATTAAGAAATACCCTATTCAAATGGGAGCGTATAGAGCAGACGATGATTACGATTACTTGTTCAAGGTCGTATTGATTGGAGATTCTGGCGTTGGCAAATCCAATCTCTTATCTCGTTTTACCAGAAACGAATTCAGCCTTGAATCCAAATCCACCATTGGTGTCGAGTTCGCCACCCGCAGCATCCACGTCGATGATAAGGTCGTCAAGGCCCAAATTTGGGATACCGCTGGTCAAGAAAGGTTTCACTGCCTTCTTCTCCTCTCTTTGCTTTTGCCTTCTTTTTTCTTTTTTTAATTTATTAATTTATATATTGGCATGTTTTTGGATCTCGATCCAGTTGATCCCCATTTCCATTTTTCCTTGTAGATTTCAATTGATTTCGTTTTGCTTTTGATCATTCTGGTGTGGCTTAGAAATTTTGATGATCTGCTTTCGCCATTTCTCGAGGAAAAGTAGAGACCCAAAAAGCGAAGAACATAAAGCAATGAAATGAAATTGTGCACCTGCCTATGATAAATAGCTCAAATTCGCAATTGAATACAAAAATAAACCATGATTGCTGGGGCTGTCAATGTGATATCAGGCTGTAGGCTGGTAGACGTGATTAGGAAGAATAAGAAATTTAGGGTTTAATTATAGGAATTGAGTTCTGACGGAAGATTTGAACCCAAAAGAATACTCTTTAATGCTGAAGTTAATTGCAAAGCCCATGCTTATGCATCTTAAATGATTTTCTGAATAATGCATTTAATTAACACAAAATTGGGTGGGGGCTGTGGGTGTGGGGGAGTTGTTATCATGTTGGTCTTTGATTATGTTTCCACTGCTCAGATCTCAGGATATGCAACAGCTTCCCTTCATTAGGGAATATCTCTAGAAGTGTATGGAATCTGTTATTTGGATGATGCTTTTTAAAAAATCTTACAATTTTTCATTTGGCTAAGGTATCGTGCCATCACAAGTGCATATTACAGAGGTGCCGTTGGAGCTTTACTAGTATACGATGTCACTCGCCATGTCACATTTGAAAATGTCCAGAGATGGCTAAAGGAGCTCAGGGATCACACTGATGCCAACATTGTGATCATGCTGGTAGGAAACAAGGCAGACCTGCGTCACCTGCGAGCTGTTGCCACTGAAGATGCCAAAGGATTTGCTGAACGAGAAAATACCTTCTTCATGGAGACATCTGCTCTGGAATCTATGAATGTGGAGAACGCATTCACAGAGGTGTTGACCCAGATCTACCGAGTGGTTAGCAGGAAGGCTCTTGACATTGGAGATGACCCAGCAGCTTTGCCTAGAGGACAGACGATCAACGTTGGAGGCAAAGATGATGTCTCAGCTGTTAAGAAGGCTGGATGTTGCTCATCTTAATTAAAGCATGGAAACATTGCCTCGGAAGAATCTCATCTTTGAGGATTTTAAGGAGCGTCGTTATGAAGAGAAGAGAAGGTCTAAAGGTTATCAAACTTCAGATTCTTTGCCCTGTTCATATCATATAGGTTTGTCTGACAACATGAAAAATGCAAATTTGTTAACCCTTTGAACCTTGTGTTCTAAAAGCCAAAGAGGATCTGTATGCCAAAAGTTAGATGCTCTGAAACAACGAATTTGTGGTTTTATTTTGAAGTTGTGGAGTACTTGCTTTTCCCCATTGTAGTACCTTGATTATTCAATTGCTGCAGTTTTATGTACAGTTAATATCATATAAAATAACTTGTTTCAACCCCCGAATGAGATATATCAGACTGTGATTATGAGCTTTTGCAGGCAGACCAAGATCATATAAAAGGAATAAATGGGGAGACAGCCCATCTAGTTCCCAATATCAACTATTTATTACGGGGTTAAGAATAGAAAAGACGCCACCTATTCTGTGGCACCTGTTCCATTTAGTCTGAGGTTTCCCCTGCTTTAGAATGCCATTTTTAGCAATGAATTCAATTAAATTAAAAGAACTGAGTTCTAACAACTTTTAAAGAATTGTTTAAAAAAACTCACTTCAGCTTAAATTTCTTCATTGTAGACTTCCCAAAACATACCCTATGCAACTGATTTCTAAGAGAGAATTTCATTCCAGAAACATGCCTGTAAGCGTGTATATATATATATTTTATACATACAAAAAAAGGAGTGGCATTGACGGCCGAACGACATCACAACAGTTGATAAGATTACTCTAGACCCCAACAACATTTCAATCAGATTTTATGTTACCGTACATCAAAACCAGCAAAAAAGTCTCTGTAGACATGCTGATGCTGTGCTTTCGTCTTCATTTTTCTTATGGCATCTGCAAAATACAGATCCATCACTAATCAATATTCCATTAAGGTAAGGGCCTGACAGTGCTTCAGTCGCTTTATCACTGTCAAGAATAATCTATATTTTTTTGTTATTGCAGCTGGATAGACTCATCAACATCGACAGCCACACTTGCATGTACTGACAAGCTCCGAGATTAACAATATAAAGAAACAGATGGAAGGAAGAGAAACACATACTTGTCCCCATTGAACTATCGAGTAGCCATTAAAAGCTTAGTTCTACATATCAAAACGACCAATTCGAACCAGATCCAATAAATGAAATATCATGACTAAGAATGAGCACTGACTTTAAAAGTAGCATTTGCCACTTCCATGTAGTTCATGTTTTATGACAAACATTCACCAAACTATACCCAACAGGATGATCACGTCAACCTCGCAGAGAAAGTCATAAATGCTAATTTCACTGACCATGATGCTTTTTCAGGAGAAAGCAAATTGCATTTCACATAGGTACAAAACATGCAAGGAGCCGAAAGTATGAGCAGGGAAAACAGTTTATCATCCCCAAGTTACCTACTTTAATGAGACCAAAGGTTATAAACAATTAAACAGGACTGAATAAGCTACACTATGACAGTCTTCTAACTAATTATGAAAACAGGCATGAGCCCCCTTCTAAAACTCCAAAAATGTCATCGAGTTTAATTTGACCATGCATAAAAAGCCATTCAGATTAAGCAACTCAGATAATTGAAATTACGTTAGCAATTTTACAGCAAAATAACGCAGCAATTGGATATTACTCTGGAGTTCTGTGTGGTTCCTAACATTATCACCAATATTGTCAAAATCATAGATTATGTGTCTCGTAATTCATCTCAAGTAAATATGGCGATCCAGAAGCATCTAACAAAGATAAAATATATGTACCAACAGGGCCATTTAAGATCCAAGCTAGCACCTACAAGATCTAGAAGACCCAAAAATCACTTCCAAATGAGGAAGCTGTACACTTGAATTACTTGATTAATCCATATCATGTCTTTACTCCATACCCCTCTTGAGTACCAAAAATCCAAGAATTTCTCTAATTCATCGCCAAAGGCCAGAGATTCTATTATTCATAATATAAACCACTCCAAAATTAAAAACAAAATTCACTAATGAAAGCTTCACAAAACCCAGATAAGAACTACACTCACGTATCACTGGCGAGCTTCGCCTGCACCATTAGGAGATGAAGGGGCAGAAGAAGAATTGTCATTCTTGAAAGAGGGAAGAGGATTAGAGCCCTTAATAACCCAACCCAGTGCGAAGAAAGAGAGACCCGCGAGAATAGCTGTGCCCCAAGCGTGGGAGTACCATCTACTGTACTGCCGGATTGCGAATCTCCACTGCTCCCTCAGTGTGGTGGGGTCCGGGTTTGCAGCGTCGGGTGGGTTGGGGTAGTGGACCTTTTGGCCCGGAAAGTTGCCGTTACCTCTGGTATTGGCGCTACCGGAAGGAATTTTGGGAGGAGGAAAATTTTGAGGCGTATTGGGGTTTTGGGGGTCGGCCATTAGAACAATTCACAGTTGATTACTCTGTCTCGGTGCTTGTAGATGAGCTGCATAAAATACAAGCTTTATTGCATTTTGCATCCGCATACGGAAATATCTTTTTAAATTATTATTAAATATAAATTATTTGTAATAAATTTGGTTAATGTCTGTGGTTTCACCCATTTCCCAAAAAAAAAAAAAAAACTTTTTTTTATTTATCTTAAATTATAATTTTTAATATGATATATTAATTATTAATTCTTTAACATATTTCTATTTGATATGTTACAGTTTTCCGCATAATCCAAAAACATCAAAGAAATGGATAAAATGAAAGGTAAGAGAACAGAACAGTTTCTTACTTTTTTAATTTTCATTTATCTAATTCAGGCCTGTCAGTAGAAGGAGGGGATGATGGTAACAATAATAAAATTAGAAAGAAAAAAATAATTCAAGCTCCTTGATGATCAAAGCACCCTATACAACGTAAACAAAAAATTTTGGGAGACGTAGAATGATTTCAAATGCTCCGATAACACGTTCAAATTCTAGTAATAATATAAAGCAGTCGTGTACTGAAGAAGATAAAGATCCTGAAAACACCAGAAATCTATTTGCTTTCAAGACATAAAGACAATCAATGTGTAATTAAGGAAGAGACTTTTAGTTGGTAGAATTGCTAACAGGGGCAACAATTATAAACCGACTACCATATCTATCAAATTCTCCTGTATTATGGAGGGCATGCTTGTATGAAATGATATTTTACAGGAACGTCATTTCCTTGCTTCAGCCTTCTTCTGCTCCTTAGCTGAATAATAGAATATTTGTCAATTTTTAGGCATCGCGATATGAGTAAGGCATAAAGTAGTAGTTCTTAAGGATCTGGAACCTTACCAGCCTTTTCTTCTTCTCGCTTTCTAGCAGCTTCAGCCCTTTGCTGACGTATAAGACTCAAACGCTCTGCATGAGAACAAAGAAAGTTGTGAATTGGAATAAATGACAGGCATGATAACCCCATCCCCCACCCCCAACCCATCTTCTCACTCTCTCTCTCTGTCAAAATACATACATAGCCAACTGAGAAGGTAAAGAAATTGATAAAAGTTGGAGAATCATTATAGATTAGGAAAAATAGATATTGGTCCATAGATGCATGCGTGTGAAAGCAAATGCAACCCTCATCTATAATATGTTCCCGGAGGGGAAAATGGGAAACACAAAAAACAACAAAATCCAAACACATGCCTAAGTCTTTTCTAGCTTGCTCAGTTTTTCCTTGTTCTTGAAGCCTCATGTAACGCTCATGAGCTCTTTGTTTCTCTAACTCTTCCCTGCCAATAATAGACACAATTAGAAGTGGAAAAAATAATTTCTTCGGGTAGAGAATTAATAATTATTAGGTTTGAATCCTTGTTTCAGATACTAATCCTTCCAGCAAAGATGTGAGAAGTAGTAATGTTTTAATAGTGCATTCTCTATTTGGTAGACAACAAGCAATCCACGTACGGGGACAAGCAATGAGCATTTACCAACCTTTCACGCCTTGAAAGCTCTGTTGTTTTCCCAATCTACAAAAGATCAACAACAGCATTACTTCCCAATTAAACATAATCATTATCAACAAACTACAGAAGCAACAATACATTTGAAACTTACATCAATATCTCTAGCTTTCACATTCTTTGTATTCACTAGATTAGGATTTTCAATCTGAATAATGCCTTGTGCTCCCTTCCGCTTTTGCTAACAAATTACACAAAGAAACAGAAGTGACTTTCAATTCAAATAGATGAGTCATTGCTGCAAGCCAATTCAAAATTTATAAAAAAAAAAAAAACTATATTAAGATGATAAATATTTACTAACTTCAGGTTCATCATCAGATTCTTCTTCAGACTCCTCCCTAGATTCTTCTTTGGGTTGCTCCTCTTCATATTCAGCTTCTTGCTGAGAATAAGAAAGATTAGTTGCATGTCAGAATTGAATTTGGCAAGGACGAATGTGAAAAGCAAAATAAACTAAGACAAATAGTTAAACTATATGTTTGAAATGCTACATGATATTGCAGCCAAATAGACAGCGTCTATGTGCTTGTCTTTGGGGAGGAGGGGGCTGGGGGGAGAGAGAGAGAGAGAGAGAAAGAGAGAGAGAGAGAGAGAGAGAGAGAGACCCTTTTAAAAGTACGAGGGCGAGAAGAGGTGCCAGCAACTGCAATCACACATCACAAACAAAAAGCTTGAAGTCAGTCTTTAAGTGACCTCTATAGTCTCAAATTTCGGGGTGAAATTTGAAAATAGAATAGAAAGAAAAATCATCTAGTAAAACCCAGTATAAAAATTAGCTCAAATTCAATAAATATATTCATACTCAGCCTTTTCTTTTACTACCATAGTGACTCCTCTGAGCTTAAATGCATTCATATTCAACCTTTTCTTTTACTACTATAGTGACACCCCTCTGAGCTTAAATACATTCATACTCAGCCTTTTCTTTTACTACTATAGCAAATCCCCTCTGATGTTGTAGGGCACACTTATTTCACAATAAGGCTAGAAATATTCCTCTTTCACACAACAAAAATAACTTTTAGTTGGAATCAAGAATTTGATTCAATTGATTTATTTTTTTTATTAATTCTTCTTCAGAATTCAAAACTTCAATTCATCTTGATGAACAAAATTAGTTTAAAAGAAACAAAAATCATGCATGATTGTGTAAGAATTCATTTGAACTTGCGAATATATTTTTCCTGCAAAACTTTTAAGCAGAGGAAGTTAAATGTCAGAAGCTCTTTTGCATACTGTAGCACCAGTGCGTAAGCATATCTTTACTGCTTTCTGCCTTTCATCAAAACTAATAGTTAACCCACAGAAAAACTTACAGGCAGAATCACAGTCCACAACTAAGGCTAGAAGCAAATAACCAGTTATTAAGCATTGATTTTCCTAATGAAAACATGGTATGTGGTATAATTAAATGGAAAAGAATCATTCCTATACTAAAAAGAATCCCAATTAAAGCAACACAGCAACATTAGTAAGTTCATTTGGCATCCAAAGCTAAGCAGAAACATTTTTCAAGCAAAAAGAACTTGAAGTACCGCTTCCAGAAAACAAAAATGTTAAATAAAAAATAAATTCATAAGAATGGAACTCTAATTCTCTAGTATAAGGTGGTGAATTCTGAATCCAAATTGAAATTCCGCAATCTAACAGCAGAAAACCTTGAACTACTACCATCGGAAGCTTAAATCTCCCCTTCCACGCTCATGCATTTTCTCAAGGAAAGAGAGAGAGAGGGGGGGCTTACGCATCTCTTCAGGAGTGGAGAAGTGGCGCTGACCAGTGGGCTTGCCCTTGAACTTTCCTCTTCCCATCGGAGAAACTAACAAGGCTAAGCTGAGATGAGAAGCTAAGCTGATGAAGAAGCAGCTTCCGTTTCTGCAAAACCAGAACTTGAGGTTTTCCTTGAGGATGATTTTGTATTGAATCAGTAAAAACCCTAGACCTAGTAGCAATGGACTTTGGACTAGCGTGTGGTGGTGGGGAAAATCCTCTGCAACTATGTGCAGCGAGAGAAATGGCATAAACGTGTCACTTTATGATCAGCCGACCGCATGCAACGAGCCCTTTTCAAAGGTATGGGTGTGAATTGTTTTTACTTATTATTATCTTTTTTTTTTCATTTATTATTAAATATAACTTTGTTATTATTATATAAAAATATCTTAAAATACATTTAAGAATTAATTAATATTTTCAAAAAAATAAAATAAAATAAAATGGCTTAAACAATGCCGTTGACATAAATCGAACCATTTAAGTTAGCATTTGTATCTTATTTCATCATGTCATGTCTCATTGTCTCCTATATTATTAATTTAATTCAACTAGTATTTAAAAGAGTTTCTTTTTTCGTAAATGGATTTTTTTATTATCATTACATGAGGGGAGATTTAACATAAGCTCAGAGATTATCATAGTAGTCAAATGCTGGTCGTCTTGTATGATTCAGGGGAAAAAAGCATCATCCTTTACAAGCTGTATGATTGCAAATAATTCACCAAGCCATGGACATCATTGTTGTCTAAGACCACAATCCCTCAAAAATGAAGTTTATATCTTATACAAAATTTGATAGATTACATTGCATGCATGACATTGATCTTCAGAAGAAAAATCAAACCAACTGCAGCTCCAGAGTCCAACCAGCAGTTCCTTGGAATAATAATCTCTGGATTGTAGACGACTTAAAAATTGTGGGGGCTCGTCAGTTGTGAACATGCAAAATTTTTACAGCATTTAGATAAGTATCTGATCTAGCTATTTAAATTTTCCTTCCCTTCTTTATGGTGCGTCCAAAAACTGCTGCGTACTGGATATTCACATGCATCAGGTAATGGTCATCGAGCTGGCCTTGCCAATGCAAAGCAGGCATCCATACTTACTGATATCAACAGCTCTATCACAACAATCTCATCTGGCAGGTGGATATTGTGGCCACGTTCAATAAAGCCTGCTTGCCATAGTCCAAGTCGTACAACTATCAGGTCAAGGCATAGAAACAGACATAATAATAAAAGCAGAGCAACGCAATCTTACCAGGGGATAGCTTGCGTCCGCCATATAGCTCCCTTGCCAAGGGATTGGCAGCCCAATGATTCACACCTACCCGACTTGTTGGTTGGAACCCAACTACTTTCCCATCAGTTGACAAAACAACCTGAATTCCAATCCCAGATACAAACAAATTAATCGTGTCAAACAGCAGTGCAAGAGTGATGATAAACGAACACAGAGACCAGCATTGCAATATTGTGTCTGGTAGCAAATAAAAATTTGATTATCAATACAATCTTCAATACACTGATAGATAGTAGCAAATGGGGTCTGGATATTCAATCCTGCCCATCTTATTTCAAGTTGGGGTGAGTACAGATTTGTATTAGAATTAAAAAGATATAGCAAAGTGGCCCAGCATGGTTCAGAGATGATGCAATAATGACCAGAAGATAATTGAACAAATTGGATTACCTGATAACTAGCAATATCCTGGGCAGATGATTTCATATCTTCATCAATTTTCAGTTCAGGAGCAGAAGAATTTTCTTCCTTGTTGAATTCTGATCTGCCCATAAATTTCAAGTATTTTGGAACATCTCCAATCCAAGCACCATCATCTGCTTCTGTTATTATATTGCCAGGCCAGCCAAATTCATCCTTAATCTTTTTTATGATCAGCATGCAAAATCCTTGCAACTATCCCCATAAAGTTCAAGTATTAGTTATATAAAACAGAAAGGAATTCAAAAGACAACAAAAAAAAAATTCAAAGAACCAAATAAAATATCTACAGGACCTATTAACTGAAGTATTTGGAACAATCCAGATGATACTCAACACCAGTGCTCAGAAGTATTGCAAGCATCAGCACAGGATGGATACAAGCAATGCCTAATTTTTCATACCAAGTGCTTGCACTCATGCAGACAATTGCAAGTGCATACTGCATTGTTGAGCTGGACAAGATGAAGTTTACAATGTATATGAATGTTTACCTTTTCAGTATCCAGAGATTCATTTACTGCAAACATAATTTCAGATGATGGATGAGACCTATGTTCCTGAGCATACATTTCTCCTTTGTGTGGATGAGGAAAACAAAATTGTCTGAGAGCACTGACTGCAATGAGAAAAATTCCACTTGCAAGGCTAATTGACAAGATGTTCAGCAAATAAGACCTCCTCTGCAAGGAATGCAATAAATTAGCATGGTCTGAGTTGATTCAAGATAAACTTAACAAAGGAGCACCAAACAATGTCCATTGGCATACCCTTTTATTGGAAAAGTTGGTAAAATTCGTAACGACATGACATGATAACTCTTTATCAGGCAATGAGTAAATGTCTTCATAGTACATATCTAATACTTCAGCCATTCCAGCCTACAGAAGTCCATGAACTAAAGTCAGAAAGAGGATGCATGTATCACATATTATCACATGATTGGATTCTGGAAGTCAACCAAAACCTTAACTTACTTTACCACCTTCACTTGTTGCATAGGATACATATTGGTGGATTACCAATACTGTGACGATATTGAATACATGAATTAATATTCATATCAGGGCCATAAACAAGAGAGAAAAAAGATAGTTTAACATGGACATCATCTTATCTGTAAAGATTGAAGTTGGAGACTTCTGTTTTTCTGAAAAATAATTCTTAAGAAGAGTGCATTTTGCAGTCATAATACAAGAATAATAATGCAATAATATGCCATCCATTAACAGCCAAAAGCAAACATAGAAGGAAAAGCATGCACCAGTGACAGCCAAAAGGCTGAAATAAAGGAAACAATTAGATTACCATCTGGGAATGGGTCAAAAGAACTTCCCACATATTCTCTGCAGATCTTCTCCATCCTTCAAATTTTACATCCTTAACTTTATCACCGTTAATTTGTAGCCTATAAGCTGGTACATACGCACTTGTCCATGCACTGAAGTCTGTCCCACCAATCTTTTCCAGCTTAGTATGCGCTGCTGGTGTCCACCAATTGTACTTGTTTCTCATTTTTACTCCCCTAAAGCTTTCCTTGGTTGAGTTAAAATTTTCTAGCAAACTCCTGGCATTTTCTACTATTTCATCTTCAAATAATTTATAAATGATAACAGCAGAGTCTTTGGACACAATTCTCTTGGGCTTCTGAAACCAGCGAAAGATACCACTAGAAGTTTTCCCGAAAAAATCATCAAGAAAATGCCTTTCAGTGTTCTGAAGAGCAGCTATGCAAACAGCTTCTGCAAGCACAGAGATAACCTCTTTGTTTGATGACTGGAGACAGAAAGATGCAGGAACCTGCTGATACGAAATGCACAAGAGAACTGAACCTGTCAGTATCAAGTGGTACCTGCAGGACAGACATATTAATATGATATCACACGACAGGTTGATGCAGATTTCAACAGGGGAAAAAAAGCAAAAGTAAAGGAAACGACAGACAAATGGTGTTTGACCTCTCTTGGATTTTGAAGATCCTCCATGTTTCTTTCTGTCCCAGGCCTTAACACAACGAGCTCAAAATTCCACAGCTGTTGTAAAACCACTTGTCTAAATGTCATAGCAAGTATGTTTTGAGATGAAGTCCCAGAGAGAATATCTTCATTGCAAGAACGTTTGAATTTGCTAGCTTTTTCTTTAACTTTCATAGCAGGTAAAAACTGTAAAAATGCATATTATAAATTCAGTGCTATATTCATTAAAAATTCAATTGATTTCTATTAAGAGAATTTAATTCTAACAATTTTGTAATAAAATATATGTGTTTGATATAAATGTGACAATGGAGTTCATTTGAATTCCATTCTTTTAGAACAACGGAAAAAAAAAAGTCATATTTTGCCTTTGATTAACAAACAAATATAATTAAAGTAAAAAAATGTTATGATTTTTCAATTGAAGACTATTAAATAAATTAGTTATTGCAAAATCATGGGACTTATAGCATGAATTCAAACATGAGAATTGATCAAATAAAATACAATTAAATTGAATTCTTTCATTTTAGACATCTCAAACACCCCTAAGATTCCGAATGAAGGAACAAATTCTATGTTGAACATTAATATACGACCCAATTGCTAGAAACAATGATTCGAGAAGGGAATCATCTAGATTAAATGAGCCTGAAAGTGAGGATAATAAATAAATTCTGACCAATCGAGTACAGACGGTGGCGTGCTCATCTCCAGGGCCTGGGAAAATGGTCTCAACGACCATAGTGGGCATGCCGGAATCAATGTGCTCATCTGCGGCCCGGCCCCCATCGGCTGCAGCTGCAGTGAGAGCCTGCTCGAAGTCGACGGCACCTACTAAGCTGAGACGAGCCAAGTCATTCTCAAAGGTCCTGACACAAGGGAGGGTCTTTAATTTAGACTCCGCTACAAATTGGAGAAGTGCTTCTTCTTCCTGCTGTTGCTGCGTGGACTTTGGGGAAGTGCAGTAGAGGACAGGGAGGGGATTTCTGGAGCTAGGTAGGGGCAATATGGGAAGGGGAAATGCAGGAATTGTAGTTTTGGAGGAGAGGGGATGAGAAGGTGGAGAGAAAAGAAGAAGAGGTGATAGAAAGGAGAGAGCTTGAGGAGGCATTCTGATTCTGAGATTTTGAGGAGAAGGGTTTTTGGGTTTTGATCGTCGAATGTGGGCGCACGATAGCAGATCGTAGGTTGGGCCCTTATCTTATGGGCTTGTAAATTACAAAAATAAATTAATTATATTTCCAAAATAGCAAAAATTCAAGATATTTGGCAGTGCTCTGTTTCCAATGTACAACGAGGTCCTCAGTTCTCATCTTTTGTTTTCCTCTGGCATTTCTCTCTCTAAATTCGTAAAGCTAGGGTTTCAACTTTGCTCCCCAGTCGAAATTCTTCACAGGTTCAGTGAATTATTCATTTTATCATCTTAAATTAATTCCTAAACTCATTCTGTTCCTTAACCTTATTTTGGTTGATTGATGGATTATTGTTTTTGTTATTATTACGTAGAAATGTTTGGGGATCTCGAGTAATTAACAAGTTTCACTTTGATGGTTAATCACATTGAATATATATTCAATGTGCAAAATTGTTTTTCATTTTAATGGTGATTGGAGAATGTTAATGTTATGTTCCCTTTTTTCAAAAAGAAATTCTATTTCTGTTCTGAGCCCAAGCAACCTAAGAAAATAGCAGTTTCATGTGTTGTTGTGGGAAGAAGTTTTAATTCATAAACTAAAGTTTGAATTTGCATAGCTTCCGAGTACAATGGAGATTTACTTCTTTCCTTATAAATCAGATAGAATGGTTTTATTTAAGATTGTTAAGAATCTGATGTAGAGTATCACACTGATATGCTTTTGTAAATTGAAGATTTTTTTTTTATTTGTAAGCATTTTTTGCAACTAATTATGTTGTTATTTTTAGGACTTTGAGCTATGGGAAAGAGGAAGTCAAGAGCAAAGCCTCCTCCTAAAAAGAGAATGGACAAGCTCGACACTGTCTTCAGTTGTCCCTTCTGCAATCATGGCACTAGTGTTGAATGCCGAATGTAAGGATTTGTTTCAAATAGAAACTTTTGTATTATTGTTACTTGTAAACGAATGCATAACCCACCAAAGTAAATAATAAGTATATTTTGGTCCATCGTAATTAATGAACAAGCACAATTTTTTTACAATGAGCTAACCTTTTTGATGTCGCTGGAATTTTGATTTTGTCTACGTCATTATAGCAGCCTCTGCCTCTTGACTCTCCTTTGATTGTTTTACATTTGTGTTTGTGGAGGGAAAGACAAGGTGGGTGGGAATACAAGATATTTCTAGATTATGGATCACTTGGTTGTCATATTAATAACTTTTTGGTATGTTTCTGAATTCAGTGATATGAAGAATTTAATTGGTGAAGCTGTATGTGCAATATGCCAAGAGAGCTTTAGCACTACCATCACAGGTATGTTGTAAATTATGTGTTGTCTATGGCAATAAAATATTGGATATTCCTGCATAATGGTGATATCTGGTAGCATAATCGGCTATTGGCATTAGTAATAAACCATCTTCTTTGTGTTAGATAAGTGGAAGAGTTGATTTGCTGTTCCATCTCTCCTGAGTTCATATGTGGAGAGAGGTTTTATCAGGTTGTCCTGAAGTTTCATACTTTCATAATGGAATTTGCCTTGCATGATTAAAATGGTTAATTAAAATGGAAAGCCCAGCTCCTAAGAGTGTGTAATAGCAGATAGCCCCATTCGGTCTTCACCATTTTATTCTGATTTTGTAGATTAATACTTGTTATAAACAAAATGGTCCAAAGTATGTTTACTGATTCTTTATCCTTTCTTTGTTTTGGCAGCCCTAACTGAACCAATAGACGTGTAAGTGCAATTTATCCACAACTGTCAATTACCTTCCCTTCCCCACAACCTCCTCTGACTCTCTCTCTAAACTAAATCTTTTGGTTGCAGATACAGTGAATGGATTGATGAGTGTGAACGGGTTAACAACATTGATGATGATGATGCTTGAAGGGAAGAAGGCCTCAAGCATACATTCCAGCTCCTATGTCGGAGGGGAATAGCTAGTACCTTTAGCTTTCTCAGGCTTGTAATTCTGTTAGTCCTAGGTGCAGATAAATAAATGTCTGCATAGTATTCATAGGGCTGTTTAAGAAAACTGACATATAGTTCGCAACTGTGATGAGAACTTGAAAATAACTGGGTTCTGGAAAGGAAGCAACCCTCAATGTAGAACTACCTAGATTCTATTATGCTTTTGCCTTTACAGAAATAATCAAGTGCCTTGATGCACCCATTAGCCAGCAGCCCGAAAGATGAGTACTTGTCTGCACAAGGGCTCAAATCCTAGCAAATTCATCCTCAAATTCCCTTGGACTGGCAAGTGGTTCTAGATTTTTTTTGTTTTTTTTCTTTTGAAGAGAAGCACATTTGGGTGAGTATAACATAAAAGGAATCAGCTAGTTTAGATTTGATACGTGGAAGTCTTTTGCATTGCTAAACGGGTTGTGGCTCTTTCATGCGTGAGAGAGTCTCTCCTCCTTCAGAAACGAATGCATGGGATGTACATTTTAGCTTTCATCTTATGCAAGATTCAAGTGGAATCTTACAACTTATGTGAATAGAGTGCGTGATGCAAGTTTTGAAGCCTCCAAGCATGAGAGAATATGCTTATTTTCCCAATTTTAACGAGCCCAGACTTGCTTTCTAGCATCATCCCAACGATGCCCTCTCTGGCCTCTGCCACATCTATTTAAAACAGGGTTATTCTATCACTTCGTAAATTTTAAGATCTTCCCAGTTCATTTTCCGGATAAAAGGGAGGACAACAATCATTCTTCATTTTTTGTAATGGAAACGTACGCAATAGACGAACAAATTAGCATGCACGTTTACTCTTATAGACTTGTGAGAAGTTTGTCAATCATTTCCCAGCATGAGTAAGGAATACTCTTAATGAATCCCAAGTCGAAGGGCTTTTAAGGCTTTACCATAGCAATGAATGAAAGTAAAACCCAAAAACATGCTAAATCATGCTGAAGTTGATGATGCTTCTTTCTTGAAAGAGGTATGGATATAAAACCTCAAAATCCACAAATGTTGTGGATCACATCGAGTTTTAAGGACCAGGAAAAGTGAATGGGGGAGGGTTGGTGCAAAACAACACTTGATGACCAAATTAGAGCACAAGAAATTGCAAATAAGATCTGCTAAATTCGATATAATAATTATTTACAAATTCCTGAGCAAGACAACTCAGAAACTCTAGTCTGACAATCTAACAGATGATACTGTATACTTGGAAGAGAGGAAGTTACATATTAAGATCATATCTCCCATTAGCAATATACCAGAGAATTAGTATAAAGCATTGAAACCACAAAAATGTCAGTAAAATAACTTCGCTATAATTTGCATCACCACTTACTGTTCAGGTGACATGAATTGGTTTCCAGTGTTCACCTACCATATCAGTTAAAAAATGGACTGATGAAAAACAGCCATTTTTCTTCATCTTCGGGTTAGAATATGCTCCAGCAACTACAGCAGTAGTAACGCAGACAGCACTCCATTGTGAAAACAAACTATTCACAATTCACAGCCGAAAAAGAGCTTCTATTCATGTTATTGATGATGAAAAACTGAAGACCAACCCACCAATAATAAGACAAAATGCCTCAGCTAATGCAACTAGACAATTGTAGATTGTCCCGTGCGCGAAACAAATATTCTTCAATTCACATAATAGTCTCCTAGATTATCAACAAGATAATTGTACGGTGGACTTGGCTCATAATCAAATGTTTCATTTGTTGGTGCCACTCGATTTGGAGCTGAATAAACATTTCCAACACCAATCTTAGCATTCACTTTGGTTCTTCCTTTAACACAGCGCTTGTTATCAGAGGGAAACTCAGCAGTGAGTCTACCCATTTGCTTCTGCAGATCAACCACTGATTCATTTGTTATTTTACCCTTAGTACCCTTCTTTCCATCAACAGCTTTCAGTTCCAATCTATACAAAGCACAAGCATCACACTTGTTGATCTCATATTCATAAAGATGCCACTCAAAATTGTTCAGTGGTTGTGGATCCATATAATACGATCTCTTCAGCCCTCCAAATTCATTCATCACTTGCTTCCTTGATTCATGCCAACCTCGCCCGCTGTAATCTGGCAATGACCTTTGCTTTCTATTCCCACTCTCAAAAGCTCTACGCGGTTTATCAAAGAAGAGCCATTCCCTAATTGTTTCACCCTCCAGAACTGAAAGATCAAAGAGCTCTGCAATCACAAAAGAGAATTAATTGACAACTCAAAATGAGTATCACGTTTGGAGTATATGCTGTCTCAAATGTATAGAACAGGGAAAAAGAAAAGGCT
Organism: Cnidoscolus chayamansa; assembly: GCA_948266635.1. Classification (NCBI taxonomy): domain Eukaryota; kingdom Viridiplantae; phylum Streptophyta; class Magnoliopsida; order Malpighiales; family Euphorbiaceae; genus Cnidoscolus; species Cnidoscolus chayamansa. Next base: position 3,477 of record CAOGCB010160507.1, on the reverse strand, counting down.
ACCGCCTACAGATTACTCCAAAGGTGTAATAAGTAATAACACTAATAAGCTTACCTGGTGCATTCCATGGGGACTTTGCGGTTGCAGCTCCCTCACATTCTGGAATACCAACATCTTTTCCTTCTGCCTTTGCACTTAGAGCAGCGAAAAGAAGAGCATCCTTCAGGCCAATGCCCCCAGGTCGAAGGACAGGACTCATTCCAGGTGGACCTTCATTTAATGCTAAGGCGTGATGAAAGCTACTGCAGTAATACTGACACCAGTCCAACCCTCCTTGAGCAGGCCTTGGACAATCCCAAAGGGCACATTTTGGGCCCAGGAAAGCAGAAGGTGGAGGACATATACTCGGAAGATAGCCAGAAATATGAGGTACACCATCCTCCACACACAAGTCTGTGCTATTAAAACCAGAATAGAAGTTTGACTCGAAATTTTGAGATAAGTCATATGGATGATAGTCCAAGTGACCAGCTCCTTCTAAGTTGTTAACCACCATGCTTTGAACACCTGTAGGAGAGCCTTTACACTGATCAACAAATGGGAAACTGTGGTCCTGTTGCCCCTGATTCACACCATATCCCTAACAAAAATTAAAGCCACAATCACCATTTTTGCAGTTCTGATGAGATGTCAATGTGAATGAAATCATAAAACATGACCAGGTTAAGCACACAATATCTTCACCCCCCACCCCCCCAGCAGCATAAATAAAGTAATAGATAAAAGGAATGAATATAGAGGAAACAAACCAACACCAATAAAACAGACGTATGATTTTTTTGGGTCCTTACAATTTAGACCTTGCAATCACTAGGAAAGCAAGACATATCAACCAGAATGCAGGTGTACAACTCAGCACCACTATCTTTGAGTGATAGCTCACACATACTATGGGACAAAAGATAGTGATCGAAGCATATTTACTGGAATTACAGAAATTTAATTTAGGCCAAAGGAAATTCAAATTTACATTGTATAATAAAATTTTCAGTTTCAACCTTCAGAGCCATTTACTTAAGATGCCAATTCATTTCAAGCTAAAGGCCATAGCTGTTCACTAGATGGAACAAGACATGAAGAACAAGATGTTTAGGTATCCTGGATCTTTTAAGGATACAAACTAATTCCATTCTTAGTTGAGCAGGGACATACTTGCAGTGGCATTATCTAATTCTACTATGAAGCAATATTGAATCTCTAATCCTGTTTTTACCTACAACATCTAATTTTTTTCCCAAAACATTATTTTTCTCTACTGGAACTATGATTAGGTTCAAAACAATCAACCACTTCTCAATTGGGCACGGAGACTCAACCACCAAACAAATATAGCATCCACACTGAAGCAATTGGCCTCTCCCATTGTACACTTCTGACCATAAACAAGCAAAGATTATACTTTTTTTTCCACATCCAATATAAAGATTTTACACCCAAGCTTAGGATGTCCATCGTCTTGACTTATTTAACAGTCATTCCTCTTTCTCCTACCGTTTCCTGACTTCAATTATTCATATGCTCAATCAGCTGCTGGAATGATTTTCACTACAATCACCAAGGAAGCAAGAAATACACACTGAGATAGTCAGCATAAAAAAGATAACAAAGTAAAGCATGTAACCACATCTGATCATCTGATAAAAGAGGAACAGAGTGCAGCCCTTCATGATCCAGCTCATCACATCCAACAACAATGTAAGAACTCCACGCTAAACTTAATCATTAAAAGTAAATCGAAGTAGATCATAAAAAGAATAAAACAAGAAATGAGGGTGAACAACCAACCTCCTGAAAGACCACATTATCCCCAATTTGCAAGCTCTGATCATTAGGCTCAGGCTTTGGTGCTGCTAATGCACTAGTGGCATCATCTTCCTCCTCACAGAGCTGCAGCAACCTACATATATCTGACGAGAACGACCCAAGACTTCCACCCTATAAGCACAGAAAGAACACGGTTGACAGTGAGAACTCTTGATCTTACAACCCTTACATCAATCACCATACAAACTTAAACATTCTAATTATATAATACGATACATGTATATGAAAACATTTTCACATGAGCAAGCATGCAAAGTTACAACAATATACATGTACTCAAAATGGATTAAAACAGTCAAAGCTAACTTGTTGCAAAGAAGAAGCTGGAGACGGCTCATTGAGCTCCGCTTTCCATTCACGAAGCATCTGGTGAACTTGCTCCTCGAGGACAGCCACATCAACAGTGCGGCTCTCTTTCCTAGCAAACTGCAGATCCATGAACATTCCTTGCAGATCATCCACACGGTTCTTGGCCTTATCCTTGAATAGCTTATGAGAAGCTGACTTGCAATTGATCTTTGAACCTTTCCCCATTTCAACAACAAAACCTCACTTTCACTCCCTACAAAATTCTGCAAAAAAAAAAAAAAAAAGATATAACCAAAAAAAGATATAACCAAAACAAGAACCAACTTTCAGTCCCCTTCCAAAAAAAAACAACAAAATTTAAGTTCAAATACAAATAATAAACCTTAAAAAGAAACCCAATTGTCTACCCAAAATTAAGCACAAGAAACGTACAGAACAGATTAACACCAACTTATAATCAAAGACAATCAACAGCAAATTCACAGAAATCAGCAGATGAAACACAGAATCGTTCAATTTTTCAGAATTAGGTATTGCAAAAAAAATCTTGAGAGACTAAATCAAAAGGATAAAATCCAGACTAGATGGACACTATATCCAAGTCAGCTCAAAAACATGATTGCAATCGTCAAATTTTATCAAGGCAATAAAACTCACAAGGGTATCCACTTCTAATCTGGAGCTCCAGAGAGAGGGAAGAAAGTGCGGCGAGATTGCAAAGAGTGGAAGAAAGTTAATATTCGAGAAGCAAAAAGCAGAGATGCTTGTTACCTTAATTTTATTTTTTTATTTTTTCATTTTTCTCTTTCTTTTTCTTTTTCTTTTTCTTTTTTAATTTCTTAATTTCCAGAAGAAAAAAAAAAAACCACTATTCCAGTCAGATCACTGACTGACGGTGTTTGTTTTTGCGTGCTACTAACAGTGACACGGTGTTTTTTCTTTCTTCTTTTTTTTTTCCCCTAAAATTGATACTAATAAACAAAATAAATTATTAATTTATAAACGATTTTAATAAATAAATATAATTTTGAATATTTGTTGAAATTATTATTTTATTTTTTTTTAAATTTTAGAAAATTGATAGAAATAAGAATTGATGATAATGTTATGTATTATCATTTTTATTGCTTTCAGGAAAAAAAATCAAATAAATGAAGATGATATAAGAAATAGAAAAAAAAAACACAGAAAATACATATTTAATTTATAGTTTTCAATAAATACAGAAAAAAAATGATAAAAACATTAAAAATGTCTTTTTAGTCTTTTGTATGGAAATTTAATTTAATTTAATTTTATCATAATGAGCTGGTATTTTTATTTATTGAAAAATAATTTGTTTTT